>JAXGGA010004696.1:0-85457 GCA_038373865.1 Uloborus plumipes | reverse complement strand
CTTGCTTCTAAAATAATAAGCTTTGTGTAAGAAACAATTGTTGGTTCATTAGTTGATCAGTTGCTGTTTTCAACCAGTTGATGATTATTGTGTTTAGCAATAAAAAATCATTTAATTTCAAATGAACAAATTCATTACAATGTATTTTTCAATGTAAGATCTACTTCAGTAACTTGTTTCATAAACATTATCTTATTTATGAAAGTTAATTTAACCATTTTCTAATTTTAACTTGAATTACTATTTTAGCAAATGCTATAAATCTATAACGATGTAAAGCACTTAACATGAGTTAGATTTACCCATTAAAGCATTACAACATCATTTTGTGTAATTTAAGATGTTTAACAATAATTTTGTTCGTTAAACATCTTAAACAAATACCATTTAATTTTATTTAATATAAAATTTAAAATTTTTTAACACGGTGCTTTATTTGCTATACCAACTATTAAACGCGCAGGATCACGGTGAGACTTCTTACACCTCTTACTTTATAATTATATTCCAATTTTGTAGGATGTGGTCTGTCAAGGGTAATTTTCTTGACTGGTCCCAAAGCAAATATAAACACAGTATTATTTACAACAAATTTGTCATAGAAGTCAGTACGCACACTGCCAAAAATGAGCTGTTGTTTTTACAGTATAATACTGGCAGCAGAGGTTCCAATTTAAAACTGTCAAATGAACAGTAATAAATTGTAAAACTAGTAATTTTACTATTTATTGCCGTAAAATTTAGCTGTATTATACTGTAAAAACAATAGTATAATACTGTCAGTAGAAGTTCTAGTTTAAAACTGTAAAATGTACGGTAATAAACTGTTAAATTAGCAATTTTAGTTTATTACTATAAAATTAGCAATTTTACAGTTTTTATTATTGTAAAAATACTATAAAATTAGCTGTATTATACTGTAAAACAACATTTTTTTTTACAGTGTACGGTACTATATGAGATGATTACACGATTCTATATGAGCCATAAACCCGCTTATGAATGGATAGTGCATTAAGGATACTGATTCTTATCTTCTTTACTCTAGAGAGAAAACCTGATTGGTTTATTGTGAAGTTTTGAATCCCCATCCCCTCTTTTAATCTTCTACTGTAACAAAAATCATTAGAATATAGAAATATATATATATATATTTTTAAATTTATATAGGGTTCCTCAAGAAATGCGTCAGTTAACCCCCCTCCCTCCGAAACAAAAATCTGGTAACGGCACTGGTTTTAAAGTATCAAATGATAGTTCTGTACCTCAGAACCAGAGCGACGTAAGTCCAAAAATGGTGGTTTTCCCTTTTTTATTGTATTGTATGTAGAATCTTATTTGCATCGAACCATGAGAACGTTATTCTGTATAAAAAAAAATCCTTCACTACTATTTAGCAGCATTAAAAGAGCGCCAGTCCTATCCTTTGCATGCATCCGACAATCGTTTTCACTCCCCCCCCCCCATTTTTGAAAAGTAATGAAAATGGACTTACGAGTCTGGTTCTGAGGTATAGAATTAAGGAATGACGTCTGCCAAAACACGGTCTTTCTGTATGAAATTGTGATAAAATATCTCAAGCTTAGAAGTCCATTTAATTTTTCTCTCGTGCAATCCAAGAAGCTCTCTCATGCTTTCAAATTCGTCACTTAAAGCTATTCTCAGAAAAACAATACTCTTCTTTCGAACTTGGCGAAATAATCGCCAAGAATGCCATTATCCGAGATTGCACTCAACTCCACTTCGATGTCCTCTAATTAGTGACGTAATATCTCGCAGTTACAAATGTCTGCTCGGTAATTAACGATTATTGCTGGAGGGTCTCTCAAATCCAATGTAAGTCTTAAATCAAAATGCTTCGATGAAAAGAAAGCAAAGAAGTATAAGGATAAGTTATAAATGAGGCTCCGGCAAATGGATTTTCGCGCTTCCAAATGCAATTTTCCGTCGCTAAAATGGAAAGAAATCGACTTCTTTGCTTTTATTGATTTCAGTTTTCATTGCGACTTGGCATCCTCGCTAAATTTAACCTTAAGTCTTGAGATGGAAACTTGTCAGCGAATTAGTAACTGATCGGCGCGAAAAAGTTGTAATGTCGGATTTATCGGGCGATACGATCGCTGTTCTTTTTGCTTTTGGTGCTTGCGCGTTATAGCAAGAGGGCTTAATGATTCATTTCGGAGCATATGATAGTATACACTGTAAAAATAGATGTTGTTTTTACAGTATAATACAGCTAACTTTATAGTAGCAGACTGTAAAAATTGCCAATTTTACAGTAACTGTAAAATTTCTCGTGTTACACTAATAAACAATAATGTTGCTTTACAGTAATAAACTGCAAAATTGCTAATTTACAGTATTAAACTGCAAAATTTTGTAGTCTCGCAGTTTATTACTGTGGAGTTTACAGTTTTAAACTGGAACATCTGCTGCCAGTATTACACTGTGTTGTTTTTACAGTGTTATGCAACTAAATTTTACGGCAATAAACTGTAAAATTTTTAACTTTGCAGTAATAAGCAGTAAAATTGCTGTTTTCGCAGTAATAAACTGTAAAATAAATAAGTTTACAGTTTATTACTGCGATTTTACAGTTTTAAACTAAAACCTCTGCTTTCAGTATTATACTGTAAAAACAACAGCTTATTTTTTGCAGTGTATGAAAACATAGGTATGAACAACATGTTCATTCATTCCGAATTTTTGATTTGTTTTTAGTTTGAAAATTAAAAAAATATACATTTTTAGTTAAAGCCAACATTCTGGGTTACTATAACTTAATGCTGGTTTACCAATTGGTTGCTTTAGCAAGAAATAAAGCTCGGAAACTCAGCCTGTAATTTTGACGGGAGCAAGCGAAAAGGGGTTGAAAAATTTTACCAATAAATTATTTTATAAATTAATGAGCTCATTTTAGTTTGATTTAGCACTAGTTTTTCTTTTCTTTTCAGTTTTTTGTTTGGCAAAAAACATCGTAAATTATATATATATCTATATATAAATCTATACCAAAGTCTTGAAAGGGTAGAAACATGTGGTCTGCAATAAGAAAATTTATATCGAACATAGCACTTTAAATAAATAAATAGAAAATTAATAAGACATTAGCGACAAAAAAGATCTGAAAAATAAAATAAAATTTCTACATCGGTCACGCCGGTAACACTTTTTTAATTCATATTTTTTTTTTCAATTCAACCAACAAAAAAAGAAAAAGAAAATGTTTGAATATTTTATATTTTCATTTTTGTTACTTCTCTAGCCTGTTTTTCCATTATCACTCCATATCTTCCTTATGTCTTTATCAAATTTCATCATTTACCCCTCGTTTTCAGCTGATCGTGTGGGCCACTGACGAAAAATAGATCCACGGTCTAGAAATTATTTTTTATTTTTCCTTATATTTCTTATGGCACATTATTTTATTAAATAGCATCTGAAATGTAAGACGCATTGGTATGTTTGATAAAGCATCGTTATTATGATGGAACAAGTATGAGTTCGAATCTGGGCTGCAAAATGCAAAATAGTTTTTGCTTTGGCAGAATTCTAATTCAACTTGCCATCCTTATACATATTTTTTCCTTTTTTTTTTGTATGTATCGTAATTTTAATAATACTTGCTCTTGTTAAAAAAAAATACTTTTAAAAATGGGTTGTTGAGCTTTTTCTTTCAAGTGCGAATGCTTTGCACGGGTCAGCTAGTCTTAAAATTAATTTACCAAACTAAATAAAATTAAAAAAATTAAGATTAATTTACCAAACCAATTAGTTTCATCTGCCAGCTTAAAGTTGCTCTTAGCTTCAATATAAATACATTTACCCCCATCTCAGTTACTGACTTTCTGACTGATGAGTTAATAACAAAGACGAAACTGCCGTCTCAGGATTACATGATCGAGCTGTTTGGGATTTCGCTTCAAGTTCTGCTTTTGCCTTGGCTTATGGGTGGTAACTTCCTGCATATTACTTCTTCAATTGTTTGTGCTGATGATTACGTTGCTGTTTTTTTTTATTATTTAGTTGCCCAAAGACATTTATTTCACATCTTAAACTCTAGTGGTTGAAAGTAACCCATAAAATGACTGTATATTTTAAATATTTTACCTTCTGAAAGTTTCGAACCTCTTTTTATTTGTGCTCTATACCTTTTGAGAACCTTCCTCCCCACCCCACCCCAAAAAAATATACTTCAGGAAACAATGCGAGTGTAAACCTTCAAAAAGGAGAAATATAATAATTTTCTTGAAAGCTCCCATTGCGTTGAAGAAAAATTTAATCTCTGATGGCCCTCTTTCAAGTTCTGTCTCATAAAGCCAGGTCTGCGCTGATTGTAAAATGTGATAAAGCAAAGTTTCTTCTCCTTCGGTTACATCCTTTGTGTCTAACGAGCCGTGATAAGGGAAACTACAACTTTATTGGAGGAACTCTATTTGCTCTGTGAGGAGCATGTTCCTGCCCTTTTTTTTCTCTCCCTCTCTCGATCGAATGAAATTCTTCTCAACCATAACCAGATTGAACAGCGAAAAAAGAAGGTATGAAGAGTGTTATTTGAACAGTAGTTTTAGAGCTAACAATCATCTACGTATGGGTTTTGTACGGAGAATATCAGTTGTTTATCAACAACGATAACAGTTTATCTTATAAGATTTTTCCAGTATCTTAAACATGCATATATATATATCTTATATATATATGAATGTGTATATATATATATAATACATATTTATATATAAATGCATATATTATACAAATTTTTAAAAAGTTCATTATAGGTGTGTCCTCAGGTCAGGAGGTCCCTCATGTACAGATAGAAATGCCTTGATTAAGGCCTTGCGAACCAGGAATCTAGTCTGCCCTGATGACGTGCCAGTCCTTGGTTCCAGGGCTGCGGAGTCGAAGTCGGAGTCGGAGTCGGACGGATTTTGGACCAAAGGAGTCGGAGTCGCTGAAAAACATTCCGACTCCGACCAACCCCGATTTGGATGAAATTTTACGGAGGTGAAAACATATCTTTGAAACTAACAAATACAAATTTTCAGCTTCCAATATCCAAATCCTAAGCATCTAGGATCATTAAATGGGGCTTCAAAACGGCGGGTCTACTTTGGGAAACGAATTGCTATGTTTGGGCTTATGCAGTGAATAAAAAATGTTTGCGGCAAAAATGTAATGTGTTAAAATAAAGTTTGGCCATTTAACGAGAAAAGGATTCGTTTTGTATGGAGTCAAATGACAAGAGCGGCACGTGTCTTTTGCTCTGGAGAAACTGAACTTTTTGGGAGGTCGTAGTGACCTCCGAGAATAGAGGTAAATGTGGTGAAATTACCTTCGGGAGTTCGAGAAAATTGAACCTTTTGAGAGGTCACGATGACCTCTCATGACCTCCAACTGGGATACCCCTGCTTGCTACCCCCAAGGGCGGATACAGACATGTTCCAAGGGAGGGGCGATTGTTTTTTTTTTTTTTTGTTTCCTATTTGCCCCAGTTTTTTCATCATATGTCCTAGTTAACACATGTTTATTACAAATGTTTCGGTCTTCAATTGCGAAAAAAATCCAAATCAGAGACCCGAATGCCAACCACTTTTCATGGTATTATCGAAGACCATCTAAAATTGCCTTTTTTGAACTTCAAAGTCGAAAAACTGCTGGAGAAGAGACACTCAAGGGAGGGGCGATCGCCCCCATCGCCCCTCCCTTGTATCCGCCCATGGCTACCCCCCTCCTAAACTGAGTCCCGGCTACGACCATGAATAAAAATGAAATTTTTAAAAATGGACTTAATATTTCAACCTTTGTTTAGGGTTTTTCCCTCTTCACATTTGGGAAAAAAATAAATAATTAAAAAAAAGCAGGAGTCGGAGTCGCAATCGGAAGTTTTAAGATGCCGGAGTCGGAGTCGGAGTCGGAGTCGATCATTTTTCCTCCGACTCCGCAGCCCTGCTTGGTTAGTCTTTTCATTCTTTCATTCTTTCTTTTTGTATATTGTGATTATATATACATATATATATGCAATCAAATCCAGCTATAGCGAACCTATTATATAGCGATCTAAAGCACATTTTATTGTAAAGAATGTTTCATTTTTAGCATGTACTAAAAACTTTTCTATCTACATAAATAATCTTAAGAGCAATTTGACTCTGGACTGATCTTGTGAATATGAAAAAACAAACAAGTCCAGGAACTTCGATTTCTGTACCATCGGCAGCTGTCACTGTTTTTATTATTTTTTTTTTTTAAACTCTAGATCAGTATGCTGTGTGGATCTGTTTACAATAGAAAATTAAAAAGTTTTCAAAATATATGTCAAATTCAATAAGACTACAACCGAAAATATTACCTTTCTTCCCACCCTACTGTATATAAATCTGTGGTTATTATTGGTAGACTGAGTTTTAAATCGAAAGCTGCATTGGCATGAACTACAATTCTTTCAAGAAAACAATCTAATATGTGTGCTGAAATGAGCATAATACCAATCGAGTTAAGTCAAATGACTAATTTGCCTGCTTTGGCAATAATGCAAGCTATTTCGAAAAATATGCAGGCAAAAATTGAAAGAAAGCTGATATTACGTATGCCATAAATACTGACAAACTTCTGTCTGAAGATTCCTAATTCCAGAAATACAACAGCCCCAAAAAATATTGTATTTGAATACGTAACGAACGTGACGTATTTATAGAGCCTCTAACAACTCTGTCCCGTTATTTGCTTCAAAAATGCTGCACCAGATGATGAAACTAATTACTTAGGTATGTGGAATATTTCCTCGCGCAAATCCACCGTTGAGCAAAGTTCCAGGGGGATTATTTTCTGGACCAAAAGTAATTTCAGAAGCTTCCTGGTTTATTAAGCTTAAGCAAATTGAGTTCCGTTGCTGTTTTTTTCTTCTTCTCAGGTGGTATATTAAATTGAAAATGACGTTCTTTCGAAATTAACATGGAAATCAATCATCATGGAGTTAGGGCTGGTTCTGGAAGCTGAAGAAAGTTTTAATTAAAAAAACGCAGACATATTTTACAGTGAAATAATAATGTTTTTTTTTATTCATATAATAGTATTGCAAAACGCATAAAAACAAAAATTGGCGTCCTTGCTGAGCCTTTCTACACTGATAAAGCTTAGTAATTAATTGAAAAGCAAGACAAAATTTATAAATAATTTTTCTAGCCTGTTTTTCTGTTACCAAGTGAGAACTTCCTTATATCTTATCCAATTTCATGATTTACTCATCATTGTAGAGCACGAAACAGTCTTATATTCAGAGTTAAAGCCAACGTGTATACATTCAGTATTGTTACAACCCGGTTATGAGCTCTAGAGACATAATCTTCGTCTTAATCGGGAACTCATCAGTCTAGAATAGACAGTTGCCAAGCTAGAGGTAGGTGTCATTTCATTGAAGCCGAGAGTGTCAACAAACTGGTAGTTAAAGTAAATTTAGCGCACTTACGGGAATCCGCTTCAATGGTACAGTTCAACTCGAATTTAAGGCAAAGCTTGGGTGTGTAAAGCGGAAAATTCTTCCCTTAAACCAGGACAAAAGCACAATTATATACATTATACGGATATCTCTGAATGGCATAACCTGTTTGTATATTGCACGTAATTTTACTTTAGCCCTGACTTAAGGGCGGTAACTCACAGCTTTACAACATCTGCACGTTTTGTAAGTTTTCAGACGTGTGCCACTATTGTTGCCACCGAGAGATTCGTACGAGTTCAGTATGAGAAATCATAGTTCATATTTTTATCAAAATAAGTTCAACTAGCTTTTCTTTTGATATTGAAAGGAATCCTGAAGATATCACGGCTTGTGAGACATTTGTGAAATAACTCTTTCATTTTTAGGTAATTTCTCGTACCTGCGCATTTTGTCCTAAATCCACAAATCGTACTGATGGAATTAATCGGATTCAGTTTCTGTAACGCTAATTTCTCTTTCTAATGCCTTTATAATGAGACAGTGAAGCAGCATTATTTTCATAATGCACACGAAATGCGTTCACTTCGTTAACTTTGTAGTTAGTTCCAGTGTAAACAGAACAGCTTACCAAACTGTTAAAACTTAATACTATGTAATAGTTTCCCTGATCAACCTTTCGTATAATATTAATTTATAAGGAGACCGTTGAGTAATAATCCATTTCTAATACGTTGCAAAATATGTGGAGGAAAGTAATCCAGTTTTTCCGGAACTTTAGGTAAATTTCTGAATTTAAAAGACTTAGAGTTTTAAAGGGATAATTGCTAATTAGTAAGGAATTTTCCGTCGTGGTGTTTGAGTATGGTACAGTTTAGTTCCTTATGTTTGCAAGAAGATTAACGTATTTTGGTGTGATCTAATTGTCAACGTGAAATAAAGGTTATTGTACTTCGAAAACTGAGAAGAAAACGAAAAAAATATGTAAAACAAGCGAAAGAGTGATATTTTTTTTAAACATCTGTTAGATATAAGTTTTAAATCAATTTTACAATCAGCTCCATCATAAATAATTTGCATAACAATGTTTTTATTTATCAAGATTTAGGTTTGGCAACGGTCTTTGCTTATCTGTCATGTGATGCATTCCGTAGTTTTGATGATGTGTTTTTTGTAGTACAGTTTCTTCCATGTTTTGATGTTTGTTATAGTAATGCTTCGTTTTAACGTTATTTGTTCAATGCGTTATATGTTCGTTATTTTACTTCTAGTCAAGAAGTTGTTTTTTAATTGAGAAATGCTGTCGAACTCTGCTGAATAATTTAACAACATCAAGTATTAGTTGTATTAAATTTTTGAAGAGATATATGATTTGGATTTCACAGAAAAATGTATCACCTAAACATCTTCGTGATAGAATTTCCAAAAAATTGCTACCCAGAGGTTGCTAACATTAAAAAACTTGAAAAATGAAATTAAATATAGCTAATGCCCACTCAGTTGTACTTACAAAATACAAAATGTGCATTTAGCAATTAATGATTTTCATATACTAATCGTAATTCAATAAGATGAAACGTTTTTCGAGATCACGATGATTTAAGAACATTATGTTATCAATACACTGATTCCAATGTGGCACACCAAACAAAACTCGAAATAAGAAAAGTTTATTAAACGTCCAAAAACATACATCATACTGAAATTCAAGTTAACACAGCCATTTTTAATATTTCTACTATCCTGGCAAACCACTGAGTCTACTTTTAGTCGAAAAAAGGGGGGTAATAGGGATCAGAACAAATTTTATAAATTCAAAACCATTGTCAGTATTCATTAGATGATTTGCACTGGTGTTATATGACGTAATATCCATTCGGTTTTGTAACCAGTTTACTTGTGGCTGCACTTTCTGGAAATTTCGAGCATAATCATTTCGCTCCAGGAGTGCTAGTCATGTTGCTTGTAACAGACAAACTGTAAAATTAAGTGAGAAACATGTGTAAAATTCAGCCCGAAGATCATAATTACTAATTTTGACATGAAGTTTCATTTTAAAAGGAATACTTCTATTAGTTTATCAAAAAATAAATGTCACCAGCTTGCCTTATAAAATTTAACACGATAATATAATTACATCAATTTAAAATTCACTTCCTATAGTGTTATCGACAGCTGCTTCATTTAACACTTTCTTGAAGGGGAGTTATTAAAAGCTCACTGATTTATGACGTGCACTTGTCACATCCATAGCATGAAGAGTATTGAACTAACTATATATTAAATGGAGTTTATAGAGACTAAACAACTTATTATATTGACGTTCCGGTAGCTAATCTATATACATAAATGGCAACTTTTGTATGTATGTCCGGGGTAATCTTCAAAACTACTGTACCGATTTTAACCCTTTTTTCACCATAGATAGCTACAGTAACAGGAATCAAGATAAGCTATAATTAATTCCAAAAACCTTAATTTGAAAGAGTTACTATGGAAAACAGTAAATCTCATGTAATTTCCCCATTAATTGATTAAATTTTCAACCCATTGTTGCAAAAATTTGTTGCCTTACAACAACAATATTCATAACAATCATAATAAAATTTTGAATCAAGGCTTCTCTGGAGTAAGTGTAACATGTATTGCTTTCTTAAGATTTTTATATTCATCTATGCCAGTAGACTGTTAAATTACAGAATTGATTTTGGCAAACAGTTAGAAAATAAAAAGTATTTTTTTGGAAAATAACTTGGCTAAAATAAATAACGCATTTATATAAAAGTTTGATTCCGCGTTCTCCTTTACGCCCAGTTAATCCACCGAATGGTCACAAAAATACCTTTGAGAGATATGCTTCTACTGGGCTTAGTTGAAAGTCATATTTATTTTCTTGGATTTGGCATGTTGCATTTAAACCCGTGCGGCGCGCGGACACATTAGATAGTTATATTATAGAGTAGTACTATTCCAAACTTATCTCTACATTGCAAAAAATAAACTGTTATTTTTACAGTATAATACTGGCAGCAGAGGTTCCAGTTTAAAACTATAAAATACACAGTAATAAACTGTAAAATAAGAAATTTTACAATGTATTACTGTTTAGCAGAAATTTTACTGTTTATTACCACAATTTTAGTTTATTACCATAAAATTAGCTGTGTTATACTGTAAAAACAACAGTATAATACTGGCAGCAGAGGTTTCAGTTGAAAGCTATAAAATGCACAGTAATAAACTGTAAAATTAGCAATTTTACAATTTATTACTGTAAAATTCGCAATTTTTGCAGTTTGTTACTACAAAATTAGCTGTATTATACAGTAAAAATTATAGTTTTTTACAGTTGTAAATAATGAAGTTTATTTCATAAGTGAATGTAATAAAGTTGTTTGATAAGAAAGTGTGATGGATAAGTAGTCATTCGATGAACCTATTTGTTTGAAGTAAAATGACTTGTGTCTGGAATAAGGGTGCAACATCAATGTTTCGAAACATCGATGACAGAACATCGATGTTAGAAATTAACCCATTAAGGCCAAGCGTCCCTTTTTAGGGACGGTCCAAAAAAGAGTCTGAATTCCCCCAAAAAGAACATTTCAACCAAATAATAGTGTTCAATTAGTACCTTGGGTTTGTTTCAATTCGTTATTAACAGATTGCAGCACATAACCATTGAAAAGTGTAGTGTTTCAAAAGTTATTCCCAGCCAGCTTCCCAGTTTATGTTAATGGCTGATTTTATTTCTTCCTATAAAATGTCTTTTTAAATATTATATCGTAGGCAGAAAAAAAAATTAGTAAAAAAAGTATGTACCCTCTGGGGTTTATCGGAACTTTTAAGGGACGATTTTTCTTTCCTTAATAAAAAAAAATATATTTTACGTGATATTTTTAAAATTATGTTTCCTATCCATTAAACACTGTTTGTAACCAGTATACAAAGTATATTTGAGAAAAAATTGTCAGGCATTAATGAGTTAAAACATCGATGGTATTGATACATCGCCCAAAATCATCAGTGTCTTCAAACATCTGTGTTTCAAAACATCTATCTTTTTGTACATATATAAGGTACTAAGTTGAACGTACACCAACTCCTCGTTACATCATTCAATCGGATATATAGAGTTTTTCTATTGTCTCAGGGGAAAAAAACGAATGTAAGGCATCGGTGGTAATTATAGAAACATTTTTCCAGTGAGATATATATTGAAGCTGCTTATTAACGATGTGATATTAAGAATAGAAAATATGAATGGAGCTAGCTAAAATGCAATTTCCATTGAATTAGAAAAAAAATACGTATTGACTAAAAATATTATGAATGTACATAAAGTTTCATTTTAACATGCAAAATTATATTGAACTGGGAGATTGGTAACAATCGCTCGCTCAACGATAAGAATGAGATTAACCTAAAAATTTCTGAATCGAAACTCATCCACTATTTAAAGATATATGTATTTCATTTAATCTGTTTTAATTTATAATTGAAGGGTTTGTAAGATGAAAGGGCAAAGCTACATTTTTTGAAAATATACTTTGGACAATGGTAAGCAATGGATATCGGTTATCAAAAAAAAAAAAAAAAAGCAAAAAAACTTGGTACATCAAAAAGTAGATGTCATTCGACCAATTTCATACGCTCACTTAACGACGAAACCAGAAAACAAAACAGCTCCATCAACTGCAACAATAAAACTTTGACAACTAGAACAACGAACAAAATGAACAAATGAACTTTCTTTAAAAAAAAAAGAAATGTTTAAGATAAAAATCTTATACTTTTAAACTGATGTTTCAATTTCAAATACCGGAAAACTAAGAATAGCCCCCTCCACCTTCTGCTTTAAACTGCACTTTGATATCACGTGAAGGTTTCTTGAGAGAGGTAAATTCCGCGTTTCTCTCCACTTTAGTTTAGTAAATCACTGTGGCATCCCATTTCATTTCATACGCCCCTCACATTCGCATGTTTTTTTTTCCTCAGAAATGGAACTAGCTGTCTTTATTATGAAACGCCTATGTCCTAAATGTCGTTCTTCTTTACGTACCCTATTTCTTTCTTGTTTGCTCAGTTAACCCTTTTTAAAGCGGTGGTAAATATCTTACCACCACGTTAGAACTTAAAACGCATTAGAAACGCACAAAGGTTTTATGTACAACATGTAACGTTCCATTGTAAGCTGCTCCATGTTTCATGTTGTTCCATCAGACAAACTAAAAGTATTTTACGTGAATTACATTGTATTTAGTTTTTCTATCACTTATTTCATGCGTAACTAAAAAATGTGTAATTTGAAATAACTAATGACGAAGAGTTTTACAAGGAATGCACAATTACTTGTGAAATTATTTGTATTTTACATTTATTCTATTGAATAAATCAGTGAAATGTCATTGCTTGTAATGGACGGTGGTTAACTTTACTCACCCCTCTTAAAAGCAGAAGCCACTATAACAAAATGTAAAAAAAAAATGCATTTTTTGGTCATAAATGAGCTTCATTTTTCTAATTATAAAGCAAAATGTGAACTTTGGAGAAAAACGGCTTGTACCCGTTAAAGGGTTAAAAGAAAGAAAAACTTTTTGAGTTCTATGTAACATGTAAGCCACAAACATCAAATGAATTTTACTGTTTCCGAAGTTTGGGACTTAAATTTGAAGAAAATCTCTATACCTGAGTAACGAATAATAAGAATCAGACTGCTGTCAGTTGTGTGTACGTAAATAGTTGAAAGTAAGATGATAACCTGTTTGCTATTGATAAAAAACAAAGTAACAGCATTGAATGAGCATGTAAACATAGTTATTACAGTTGAAGACATGTGTCGCGGGGCTAAAGAAAACCTCTTTTTTTAATGCAAAAATGAGCTTATGGAGGAATAGTTCTTTTTCAACATTAAAGGGGAAATAAAGGCAGAAGAATAATAATGAAGAAATGAAGCGTAAACTGATTTCTTTCAAAATGGTATCTTCATGCTTAAAAATTACAATATGTTTAATTTCAGTTTCGGTCAGTTTTTCTTGAGTAAAAGCTGAATTTTTGTTTTAAATCTCTTAGTATGATATGTATGAAAAATAATAAACTCAATCCCAAGTGAATGTTGTGATGTTTCTTGTTATACCTACAGTTGAACCTATTTATATCGAAACTGATTGTCTTTAGAAACCTCTTTATGTCGAAGTTTTCGAATTATCTTGTAATTAATACATTAATTCAGCGTTTTTTCTCTTGTTTATCTCAAAATAATTTTCCCAAAACCTCTATGTTTCGAATTCTGACGGAACGTATTTTCGACTTTGATCCTCAGCGATCTGTATCAACTGCAGAATTCCTACACAAAAAGCTTTCTTCCGAAAATCAGTATTCATATAGTCCTACATGTCTGATGAGACATTTAGCCCATTGCACAAAGCGCAAGTTTTCAAGGAATTTCATGTATAAAGCGAAAGTTTACTAGGAATTCCAATCAGTCTGAAACTGAGGTAGAAAGGATATTAAACAGTAAAGGCTTCATGAACTTTGCTTCCCGGTCCTGGAGAATTATACTCTATGCCGTTCTAATGTTCAAAATGTCTCAAATAATTTCCATTGGATAGAGGAAAAATGTATACATTAATGAACGAAAATCATGGAAACATAAAGTTTTTCCGTTATATATGCATAACTAATTATATGGGTCGGTCTACCCCAATGACTGAGGGCCATGCTCCACATCAGCGTAAAACGCGACCGAAACTGAAGGCAGAAACTGAAAATCCGGGTACTTTCCTTTTTACGCGGCGTAATCACGGCGTAATAGAGGACCGAAAAATTTTGCATTTTTAATTTATCCAACAGCCAATAGAAATTCATCGTGAGATGTAAACATTTCTAGCCTTGGCGGCCGCCATTGCTATACTGCATTAAGCATTAACGAAAGTGCATTTGGTAAATATTCAAAAGGAGAAGTGAGAAAATACCCATTACTTAATGATAAAAAATCAAGTGAAAAAGCAAAATGGGGGGGGGGGGCAACTAGCGAAAGACTTAAAATATAAGCTTTCAGTTGAGGCTTTTAAAGTCCACTATCTCGTTATATGTAATCATGTTAACAATTCCTGTCCTTTGCGAGATTTTTATTATTTTATTCAAAACTCGGCGGGATTACGGGAGTCTAGTTTCTTGGCGAGATTCGAAATAATGGTGTTTCGGCTGCTTTACATTGTAATGGAACTTACAATTTATGACATGCTTTGCTAAGTTATTGATTGCTTGGAGAGATTGGAAATATATGTTTAATTCCGCTCCTGTATTTACTTATTTTAATTGAGCTTCAAAAAAAAAGATTTGACCTTTGGCTGAGTTCTGGATCGCTTGGCGATAATAAAACTAGCTAATGTTGTGTAATAAAGTTTTAGTGAAATGTTTTGTGTTTTGATAAATACTTCCATTTTTAAATATAGCAAATTTTTCAAGATTAGCGATAAATAAAAGAGTGTGTAGGTTATTTTACGTATTAAAATTTTTTTTAAATTTATTTAAGTTATAGCTTACGTGTTTTATTTTTGACGGCGTATTCAAAAAATATATAAATGCTTCATGGCTTTGAGGGTCTAATTTATTTGGCAAAGTAAGTAGGCACTGATATTTTTTTTTAGGTACAATAACAGCCATAATTTTGAAAACTCGATACGACCACGAAAACATAGCGTTGCTATAAATTCATTTCGCAGAATATATAGTATAATTGCGAACGGTACGGAAACATTGTCTACGCGTTTACTCAAAAATATTAGCACCAAAGCCATTGCAAAATGTCCATTAAAATGTAGAAACTCAAAACAACAAATAATATATTCATCCATCAAATCAAGTTTCATGGCATCGTGCTGCATTTGCTGTATTTTTCGCCAAAACATCTACTCAACACTCCGAAGCTTTTTTTTTAATCACCTTTAATGCTTAGTATGCTTTCTTCAACGGCAAAAAAAAGCTATTTTTTTCTTGAAATAAAAAAAAACAACTTTTAAGATTTAAACAAGGGAAAATAAATGCAATGCTTAGCGAAATTCACAAAAAATACTTGAATGGGAATTTTATAGCCAGTTTGGTTTGTTTCCGCTAAATATATCCGTTTAAAGTGAAAATAAAAAACTGCCAAGTAAAAAAAACAGGACTTGGCTCATAACAAGCTTTATCATGATGGGTAATTCCATGCCAACTAAATTAAATAAGTATTAAAGCTCGGTTGTTTGTTGCCAATCTTTTACCCAATCATATAATTTCGAATACTGCTTCATAATGAGGTATTTTTTCTATTTTTAATCTAAATGTCAAATATCCAATGAAAATGCAAGGATTATTCCGTCAGATGGCGCTTTTTTTCTGCGCAGAAAAAAAAAATTCTGCCCAAGTGGAGCACGCGTCCGACCGAAAAGCGACCGAAACCGAAAAAGGAAAATTTTACGTTTCTGCTTAATTTTTCTGCTTTACGTCGATGTGGAGCAGGGCCCTAAAAGTAGTAAAAAATTTAATTGCCGTTCGTCATACACAAATACTTTGAAGAATATCAAAGAGAAATAATGCGTCAACTGTTTGACTTACGTCCGTTGCGTATTTTTTAACTTTATTAAAGACTTTGAATCTTGAAATCGAATTATCTCGAATGTTTCGAAGTTCGACAGTATATATCTCTCCCAAGGGATTAGCGTTTTCTATCAGTATCAGTGTTTAAAAAAATTAATATTTTTACCCAGATTATTTTCAAGAAAATCAGATATATTTTTAATAAAATTTATAGTATATTATATGCAGTGAATCTTTTGCTTAATGTGGTATTTTCAAGTTTAAATAAAATTTCTGCACTTGAAAGGAAATATATAGTAATTGGTTCATTTTGAGAACCGGTATTAACAGATTTACCGAAGCAAGTGTAAGCGACAAGAACCCACGCCTACGAAGGGCTAAAATCAGCCCTAATTGAATAAATACGGAAATATCTTCCAAGTGAACCTGTGAATGGAAAACGTCGATTGATACAACACTAATTCTCCCTTCTCGCGAGGAGAGAGAGAAGGTATTCAGTCGGGGGCAGAACGGGCGCAATCCTTTAGGAAACTTAACGTCGTCGAATATCCGCTCGTAGCTGCACACATCCTCGAGTTTGAATCGAATTCTGTATTTATTATGAGTTTTGGAGAGTGCACACGAGAGTGTGTTAGAGAGAGAGAGAGAGATTGCTGCCAGGCGATAACTCACGTCGGCCCCCGACATCTCACGCGAAGAGAGGCAACCGAATACTTCCGGTTAGAACAGCAGAAAACGCATTCCATTTCGGACACCGGGTTTAATTTACATTCCATTCGAAATTTAGCGACGAAATAGTTGGATATTAAATGAACGTTTCTCAGATCAGGTGAATGAAATTCTTAGTTGTTGTTCGATGGAAGTTTAAGTCAGCTGGCCATGTAGTTGGTTTTGTCGGTATTTTGCATAAAAAATAAAAAATCGTTTTGAAATGAAGGGACACGTGGATAAAGGTGCTATGTGACATTTTTTTTAATTTCTGGAAAAAGCTTTAAAAAAATTTCTGTGTTATTCTTTTTAATGGACTTTGCTCAACGGGTAAAATGGGGTTATATTCTTAGTGACTAACCATTTCTGTGACTACGGGGATATGATATTGATTTACTTATCACCTTTATCCATGGTAAAAAGTAAGTTTCAAAAATTGTCATATATTACCTTTATCCACATGCCCCTTCAAATGTCCCGTTCAGAAAGTTTACATTTGTATTAATGATCGTTAGCTTAGGAGTAGACCGAAAAGTAAAACTCCCTAAAAAGTTATCACCTTGTTATTTTTTGAAAAAATAAGAATATTTTTCTCATGCCAGTGGTAACTTAATTATACACTTTTTTCAAAAGAAAACTTTTATAAAATGGTAGGTTTGCCCAACGATTTAGGGTGTGCATTTACTGAGATAGGGCACTTTTTTCGCTTCAACCCCCTTAAAACCCGATGCAGTACCGTGAAAATTCTCATGGATTTTTTAAAAGGAGTTAACTCTCATTCTATAAAGAGGTTTTCACTGCCATGTAGCTATTGCTACAATTTTTAACGATGCTTTGAGTTTTTGAAAAGAAGCATCACTTAAGTGTTCATTCACAGGTTGGTCTAACCTATATTGTTGAAAGTTTTACATCAATAAACTTGTATTAGATGGCACACTATTTTTAAATGTATTTGATAGTGTAAAGCACAAGTTATTTCCGGTAGTTAAACTATTCTGAGGAGATATTAAAAGATATAAAAAATTTTCTCCCAGAACTAACTTCAACCAACACTTAACCCATTAATGCCTAGGGTCCCTTTTTAAGGGACGGTCCAAATATGGATCTGAATTTCCCCAAAATGAACATTTCAACCAAATAATAGTTTTCAATTAGTACATTGGTATTGTTTCAATTTGTTATTAACAGATTGCAGCACATAACCATTGTAATGTAGCACCTTAATATGATATTTATCAAAAATGACATCGTTAACAATCTCAAGAAAAAAAACTACGTTTTCAAAGTTATTCCCAGCTTCCCAGTTTATGTTAATTGCTGATTTTATTTTTTCTTATAAAGTGTCTTTTTAAATATTATATCGTAGGCAAAAAAAATTTTTAGTAAAAAAACCATGTACCCTCTGGGGTCTATCGGAACTTTTAAAGGACGATTTTTCTTTCCTTAATAAAAAAATATTTTTACATGATATTTTTTTAAATATTTTTCCTGTCCATTAAACACCGTTTGTAACCAGTATACAAAATATCTTTGAAAAAAAAATGTCAGGCATTAATGGATTAATAATTAACATTTTCATTTCTGTCCAAGTGTGCATTCACTTCTTTTGCCAATACACACCATTATTAGGACTAAAATATTAGCTAAAGGACGCATCTCGACAATATCAGTTCCGATCATTTGGACTAAACCTTTCAGAGTTACCACAAGAAAAATAAAGTGAAAAATGTTAAAACATCTGTACTTCAACTCATCCCATTTAATGTGAAACAAAATCTTAATGTAAGTACAGGAGAGTCCACGTAACTTGGCTCTTTTGATAAATTTTAGAAAAATAAGACCCCTTTCACTTTGTGCATAGATTTTATTTATCAGTATTAGTTGTTCATCATATTTTTACTATTTTAAGAAAATAATTGAAACACAAGTTACGTTTGAATAATGTTCTCTGGAAAGAAAAAAATGATGCATTGATACCTTTAAAAAAGTATAGCAATAATTATGCTGATAAAACACATTTACTTTTTTAACACAAAGCATGTGTAGTTAGCGAAAGAAAAATACTCCATGCAAATTAACAAAAAAAATGCATATTATGAACATTTTTAAATTTATTTCATATATTTAGAGTTTGAAAATTAGTTAAGAAGTTAAATTTCGGTGATTTAATTTTATTAATAAGAATTTGTATATAAAAGTTAATTCTCTTAAGTAACATCTGGATAAAAAAAATTGCTCCCCGTTGCAGTAATAATATTTAGCATTTTATTAACTAGAACCTAAGGTAAATGCGTGTAAAAATAACTATTAACAGCTGAAATTCTCAATTTTCTTTTAAATAAAATCTGAATATCGGTTGAATTGCCATTTCATTTATTTCACTCTGTGTTCGCTTGAGGAAATAAAAATGACAATAGTGCAAAAATGTAAGCTTCTTTTTTCAAGTCTTCCTCCGAGTTTTAATGCAGAGGAAGGAAACAAAATATCGGAGAAAGTTTTGGAAGTGCGTGATATTCAAAGGTTTCATTACAAAGGCGATTTCCGATATTTTCTGTTAGTCAATATTTGTTTTCTCCCTCGCCGCTAGGATTCCTTTTCAAACATTTCTTTGTAAATTACTAGAAATAGTACACATTACAACAGTTCTGTCAATTCCGTGCCCTATTTCCTTAAAAAATTCTTTAAAAATGCCTCAAGAACTTTGTCGTGGGAGATTCTTTTAATTTTGAAACATGCAAGCTGTTAAAAGACTGAGTTTAAAAGACTGAGATATTCATTTTCCAGTTTTAAGTAGCCGTGATTTTTTTTACTTCACATCACTAGGTGACATTCTTAACATTTTCTTTATTATTATTAATCATCTCAGCATTATACACTGCAAAAAATGAACAGTTGTTCTTACAGTATAATATTGGCAGCCAAGGTACCAATTTAAAACCGTAAAATGCACAGTAATAAACTGTAAAACTAGCAATTTTACAGTTTTTTATGGTAAAGTTAGCAATTTGACAGTTTATTACCGGAAAATTTATCTGTATTAGACTGTAGAAACATCAGTGTAATACTGACAGCATAGGTTCCAGTTTAAAACCGTAAAATGCACGGTAATGAACTAAAATTAGTAATTTTACCGTTTAGTACTGCAAAGCTAGCAACTTTATAGTTCATTACTGTAAAATTAACAATTTTTACTGTTTGTTACTATAAAATTAGCTGTATTACACTGTAAAAACAACATTAATTTTTTACAGTGTCGGGCCATTCAGCAAAAACGAAGACATTTTGTCCCTCATGTGACGCTCATATATTTCATTAAAAAGTAGTCAATGCAAAAGGTATTGGACAAAGTTTTTTACCTCTGAAATCCCACACAGTTTTATGATTTCTTAATCAACAAAATTCCGTCCATTATCCTTTAAATCCCTACTTTTTAATGAAATGAATGAGCGTAACGGTCGGTACTAGATGATAGACTTAGATAAAACATTTTTTGCCTATAGATGTACGAAGGCCTTTATACATAAGTATTGGTCCAGACAAAATATTCCAAATATTTAGATGAGAGGAGGGTAATATGGAATACCATTTACATTTTGCAAAATAACTTTTTGTTTTTTTAATAAAAACATTTCGAAATCATTATGAGTACATACTAAAACTAATTGTAATGAAATATGTTTCGTAAAATAAAATATATTATATTTTTTTTTTCTAAAAAAAGAAAAAAAAGAAAAAAAAAATACAAATGGAGTCTAATATGAAATACTCGGGTAATATGGAATAGGCGGTGTTAACCATTGAAATATTAATTAACTTCATAAACACTGTTATCAGACCACAAATTAAAAAAAATCAAATAATGAAAAAAAATAATAATACTTTTATACTTAACTATGTAGCTATAATTTTTGACATTAAGTGTGCATCATTTCTGTTTTGAGTCTATATACAGAAGTCACAGATGTAATCGTCTCGCTCTGCTTCCGTGCAGTTAAGGTGAGCCCACAGACAACAACTTACGCACTGAATCCAAACTTCACCTCGTTGATCTTGAGAGAATTTTCCGTCGCAAAAGATATATTCAGCATCTTTGCTTTCTTGTTGTCTTGAAATACTTAGTATTCCATAATACCCGACACGCCTTCTTGGAAATGAATATTTAAAACGATGGACGAAATATTGTGAGCTAAAAAACGACTACAGCACAAAAAAATACAATTATTTTAGTGTACATTACAGTTAACATCAATACTTTAAGTCATATGTATACTAACAGATTAAAAATTTGAAAACTTACCTCCAAAATCTCTTGAGAATCAAAAACTAAACTTTTTTTGTAGCACTCTAATGACAACAGTAAGCGGCGAACTCTTACTGCAATGAATCATAGGACTATTAAGTAGTTCATGTTATTTCCACGAAATTGCAGCACCGAACGGAGTGAAAACCTCTGTATTCCATATTTCCCCCACTATTCCATATTACCCTTCTCTCCTCTAAGTACATAAAATATTTTTAAGTTAGAAAAAAAGTAAGGCACTGACACATAGGATGAGGGATTGACCAATCGTCAGAATGCGCTGTATTTTAACATTAAAGTTGACACCGAGTGCATGCGAAGTAGGCTCTCTGACTTTTTTTTTTCAAAGATATTTTGTATACTGGTTACAAACAGTGTTCAATGGATAGGAAAATAATAAAAAAATATAATGTAAATAAAAATGTTTTTATTAAGGTACGAACAATCGTCCATTAAAACTTACGATAGACCCCAGAGGGTACATACTTTCTTTACTAAAAAATTTTTCTGCCTACGATATAATATTTTAATAGACAGTTCATAAGAAGAAATAAAATCAGCAATTAACATAAACTGGGAAGCTGGGAATAACTTTAAAAACTTAGCTTTTTTTCTTGAGATTGCGAACGATGTCATTTTTGATAAAGATCATATTAAAACTGCTACAGGGACACTTCACAATGGTTATGTGCAGCAATCTGTTAATAATGAATTGAAACAATACCAAGGTACTGATTGAGCACTAATATTTGGTGGAAATATTCCTTCTGGGAGAAATTCAGACCCGTTTTCGGACCTTCCCTAAAAAGGGACGCTAGGCATTAATGGATTAAGATGTGAGTTCAAAATTCTTACATTGGTCATTGTAGACAGCTCCTAAAAGTACAAAAACTGGGGGCGATCCCGTTTCCCTTCAGACTCGTGTTTAAGTTGCGGAAGCGGAGAGGGCTGGTTTTACCTTTTGATGGTTAAGCCAGTTTTAGTTGTTTGGCTATGGGTAATATTGCCAAAAAAATTGCAACTTTTAACAAATAGCCATCCTTTTGGTTGAGCAGAAAAGGGCAAATGCTGAGAAAAAAGCAACTCCGCGATAAAAAAAAATATTGTTACACAATGTGAGAGAAATAAATTGGTTATTTATGCATTTGCTCCGTTGCATTTGAGGCAAATAGATCAGCATGCAGTTTATATTTTTAAGCACTGGAGAGAATTTCCCGCAACTCAACTTACGCTAATTTCTTGTAAGTATTTTCAATGTAAACGTAACATCCAAGCATTTAAACTGAGTTTATAAACAGCTACAATGAGAGTAATTAACTGCAAGTATGCGGTACAAGGTTCAAAACTTCTAATTCATCCAATGTAATCCTTGGTTCCTTTTATCACACAGATATTATTTTCGAAGTAAATATCCTGGCACGTGATACCCACCTGGATTCCTTTTTTTTTGTGTTTCAACTTTAAAACTAATAATTTCTGTCAAACATATTTTACGTGCGTCGTTTACCGTGATATCCAAAGCAAAATTTTATTTTCGGAAAGTAATTAACGGCTTGATAGGTATATGCTCTGTTTTATAACATGTACTTAACGGTATATGAATTTCAAAACCTGGAATGGTGGTTATTAGGCAAATATAATTTAATAATTCCTCTTTAATAGCTAATTGTATAATGACGTTCTTTTTTTATTTCCTTATGAGTTTTTTTTTCCAAAAACGCGGATGGCATCCACTGAGTTGCATCCCAATTTTAGATCGAGTTTAAAAATAGATACGTGTAAAAATAGGTACGTGTAATATACATGCGTGTAATGTCTACTGCTTCAAAAAAAAACTCTACAATTCAAGGTTTGTGATTTTTCAGGAGTATACTTTAATTTAATAGTTAAAAAATTACCATTTCTAATTTCAATTATATGGAAAAGGTTGTGTCTTCCCGAAAACAAAATTCAATGAAATTGAAACATTTAATTTTTTTTCCATACTTTGTTGTTGTTGTACTCTGCTGACGATATAATTAAAGTAATTGGTTTTATTTTAATTTCAAAATTCCTATTTCACGGTTTTTCATTGAAAAGAGGCAAAAACTTCTCCGAGCATTTATTGAAATGGAAAAGAATCGAATACATTTTGTACTCTTTCCAGAAATATGATCGATAAATCGAATTCTGCGTGTATCGTAATTGTATGCCTAATGCTTGCTTAGAAAAATAGAGCACGTACAGCAGAAAGACAATGGTTGCCCACCAGCAATTTCGTGTGGGCATAAAGATCAATACAAATAAAGGAGTAAATACCACCAGATTTTTATTCCTGTTAGATTTTTTACCCCCTTACTGAAAGCTAAACAATAGTAGCTATTTCTAGTGACTATTTGAACAGAATTTTCTTAGTAATCAAGAAAACCGAAATTTGTTGAACTTAATTTTTGGCTCTAAGCATTTTTCTAAACGTGTGTTTCGTCTAAGTTTGGTAACTTCATTTTTTGTATTGAAAACCAATGTTTACGTAAACATTTTTATTGATTTGAATTTTATATTTGTATAGAAATTATTTATGCTTTGTAATTGTATACTTAGAGGGATATTAAATGCTTTAAAACAGAGAGAGAGAGAAAGACCTTATTGCATATCAGCGTTTTGTGTGAACAATATTTAAAGTAATGCTTGAAATCAATTTGATTATTTTTTCTTAATTGTTAACCAACATTCTTGCATTAAATACCTTAATGTTAAAAGAGATAAGAAAATGGAGAAATATGAAGCTACACTGAAAAAAAAAATGTTTTTTTTTTTACAGTATAATACAACTAATTTTATAGTAATTTTACAGTAATAAACTAAAATTGATAGTTTACAGTAATAATTTGTAAAATAGCTGGTTTCACAGTTTATTACCATGCATTGTATAGTTTAAAACTGGGAAAATTCTGCTGCTAGTATTATACTATTGTTTTTACTGTATAAAAGAGCTAATATAATGGTAATAAACTATAAATTGTACATTTTTCAGTAATTCACTGTAAAATTGCTAGTTCTACAGTAATAAACTGTAAAACTAGCTATTTCAGTTTATTGCCGTACTTTTACAGTTTTAAATTGGAACCTCTTCTGCCAGTATTATACTGTAAAAACAACAGTTTTTTTTTTTTTGCAGTGTAGCAAAAAAGGTTCGACGACACTTCCATTGACATATTGGCATACAGAATTATTTTGTGAAACAGTTGTGACTTGACTAATTTATATTCGTTACTTACTATAACAGCCCTTGAGGTTTACAACTAAACGGTCACAACTTAAACGACCCTACTTTACAGTTATTTATCGATATTACTATTGCTCTGAAATGAATGAATTTTTGTACAGAGTATAATAAAGGGATGTGATGTTATTTGCGCTACTGAAAATGAAAATTAGCTCAAAACGTTGCAGTCAGAGGGTATTTTTACCTTAAATTGCATAATAGATTTACGGTAGTTTAAACTACAGTATTTCAACATATCTCGTTTAATGTAACAGCTATCATTTTCGGTTACCTTCTTGAATTGTTAGATAACAAGTTGGCTACAGTGTGTTTTCAGAAGTATTACAAACATGTAGTGAGAGGCTTGTCTTTAAGATCACTTAAAGTTCTAATATTATAACGGTTTACGAGAGGTTTCGAATATCTTCAAAGCTAAAAGTCGCATAGATTAAGATCTGGAGATAGGAAAGTCCATTGATAATGAGCTGATGACTGATTACACGACATTTCTGTTAAGTGATTTCGTTGACTTCCTTAACACGAAGGCTCTCCTGAAAGTAACTAAAATGGACTTACTTTAGTTAGGGTCTTATGTACAGAAATTGTGAGTAAGTCAAAAACTGTTATGATTAACAAATACATTTCAGATGAAAGATAAACGGTTTGTTTGTGTGAAGGAGTTCATAATGCAATGCAACGTAATAATTTACATAAGAAATGTAGTAATGAGGCACAATGTAACATATTCTGTGAATTCAATAATTTGTCTAAAATGTTTCTAATAAAAGAAATCTAATCATTTAACTTTTGTTTTTCACGTTTCTTAAATCAACTGTTCTTCATATCTATTTTGTTTTTGTGCTTAATACTTAATATCCTTTAAATAACTGGCTAATTCTTAGAAAAATTAGTTTTAGTTATTTGAACAAAATACTTTCATAGTTTCAGAAATAGCAGATAAATACTGATCATTCGAATGTCGAATAAATATGTCTATTTAAGCAAATGAAATTTCGAAAGTTTAAAGCTTTTGTGATCCCCAAAAGATTAAACGCTTACTAAATCTCCACCTTTATTTGATCTTTATCTCCCCATTTATTCCACTGTTTGCCTATATAAACTCATGCCAAGCACACATTCAATATAGCTAAGCCACCGAATTTACTGCAGTAAATTCGAGTGAAGGATATTATAATCTCAAAATCCTTTATTTCACTTCCAAATATTTGGAAAGATTAAACAGACGAACTGTTAATAATTTTGAAAATACTACATTACTACAGATACAGTAGCAAACGTAAATTTAATTTGAAAGCCCTTATGGGAATGTGACATTCACATGCGGGTTCCATTTAAGTCATTTCGCTGTTAGGGTTACTTTGAATCTTTGTACTGGTTTTTATTTTATTGTACTTTTAGCATCGCTTTTATGGGGAAAATATGAATGACTATTCTGCAAATCATTTCTAGCTTTAAAAGTCATTTCAATGGTATTCAAATGAACTCTTTCCAAAATAATTTTTCAGTTAAATTTGTCTTCTTTACTTTTAAAGCAGGGAATTATTTTTTGGAAAATATGTTATATTATTTTGAGTATTATGTTTTATTTGACATTACAATCACACAAATTTCTTGTTGATAGATAATGTTTTATGCTGATTATTTCTGGTGTTATGGAATATCTTTTATGAAACATTTCAATTGGTAAGTGTATAGGTATTCCTTTTGCAAGGTATTCATGTAAAATTATGACTTTTGGAAGAGTAAGATTTTTACTTCAATTTTTGATAGCAAAATCTTTCGCAACAGAAACAAGATTTTAATTTTAACTCAGGTATGCTTTAAAAAAAAAAAAAAAAAAAACTTTTACTTTTATTTTTACTTCAAAATTAGACGGTAGTTTTTTTTTGGAACGATCGTCTGCTACACCTGTCGAGCTAAAGACTAGACTTATGCATAACAATCTGGCAACACAGAAGCTTAAGTCCGAGTTCTAAAGTATATTTATTATATGATTCCTAATTATGGCACTTTGTTCGAATATGTGGTGTCTGATCTCCCTGAAATTAATAGGTACCTGTAAATTAGTTATAGAGGTAAGATGGTTTAGGTTTTTATTTGCACGTACGGTCTCAAGACATTCATAAACTCTTGAACTGAAAAAGAAAATCCCATCAAAAACATAAAATGGGAATAAACGCAAGTCTCGCTTCTCCCGCAAAAAGCTGTGAGATCTCATGCAAACCCAAGTCAGTTGTTTTAGTTAGTATTTTGGGAAGCTTCTATTTAACGATTTTATCATAAATAGTTTCCTATTAAGTTATACGTTGCAGCATTTTAAATGACCGTATAAATTAGTCATCATTATTTGTATAATAACCGCAGTGACATGACAATTTTGCAGATCAACTAACTAACGTAGCAAATGGATTGGTAAGGAATTGCTAGAATTGGTGCGGTGAGAAACTGGTCATAGCTAACCTTATAAGGGTATGAAATAACGTATTGTGATTGGCAATATGTGTTGGCCTAAAAAGTATCCTCGCGAAGCCCCTGAGAGTATTTTTTTTTTGCTATAGACGCGATTTGATTTAACAATTCCTTCTTTCGATTTAGAAATAAAACGAAGTGGTAACGAACTTACAAACCTTCAGCTATATTTGCACCAAAAGGGGGGGGGGAGAAAAACTTGATGAAGTAAGGGAAATTAATAAAAAATATTAGCAATACAATAAATATTTTTTTTTCTCTTTTTTTCTTAATCTTGGTTAGTGCAAAGACTTTAAAAATACCTCGTATCGTTCCCTAGTTGTCGCTTTACTTTTATTTTGTCCCAGTCAGTAACAAATTAACATGCAATAATTTTTATTTCAGAATTTTTATTTTAACTACCTCGCAGTGAAACTAGCTATTTTACATATTATTACTACTGTAAAAGAGCAATTTTACAGTTTACTACTGGACAATTCCATGCAAGTGTGGAAAAGCGTTGAAAAAATTAAACTCGAGCAATGAAACTGTTCTGCATATTTTTTGGTTTAGAAATGTTAGAAGTTTCTTATTTATAACAATGTTTCGTTAGGAATTTAGTTTTTTAGTTTCGGCAATACTTTGAAGTTGGTATTAGAGTATTAATTTTCTGTATATTTAGTTTAAGCTCCTTTTGGCCCTTGCGATAGGCTCGTTGTTGTTTTGTGTCATTTAGGCTGGCAGTCTTGGGCACGCTGCTTTACTTTTCCAACTGTATTCTCATTTGGTGCGAAGTCCGACTTTTACAGTACACACATGCCATAAAGCTCCGTTTATAAGGTAGTCAACCATTCACAGTACAACAACAATCACACAAAAAAAAAAAGATCTATGACAGAACAGATAAAGTCTATCAATGAACTAGTCAGGATTTGAACCCGGAACCTTCCCATTGGCATTCAGACTTCTCTGACCACCAGATGTGGTGGCCTGACTGTGATAGGCTTATACATTGTTTTAAAACAAAACAAAAAACAGAAAATTAATTTCAAAAATATTCTAGGTGCATTCTCTGCTATTATCTTACTTTTTTTTAAGTACACACATATAAGCAGGTCTACACTCAGACATTTGACTAAGTAAAGCGTTTCTGAATGTTTCAAAAGACAATTGTAACATCCGGCAAACATGAGCAGAACAACATGATCCTAGTACTACTCCACTCCTCTGAATAATACACTTTAATTCGCCTGTGAAAGCATTTACAAGTCGACAACTAATCAACTCTAAATAGAGGAGATAACATGCAGGAGTAATGATTAATGGTGACAACATCCTGTTCCGAAATGTGGGTTTCTTCTGTCCTGCGAGAGTCATTGTCCTCATACGAAGAGGAATCCTAATTGCTCACTTTTCACTGCATCTGGCACGATAAAATCTTTAAAATGTATTCAAATAGATGGGTCGTTCAAAACGGAAATTAAATTATTTAGTTACGGTGATTAGTGTGCATTTAGATCTTGAGATTGAGTGCTGAAATGGTTTAACTGGGCAGATATATTATTATGGTATTTCTTAGCAAGAAACTGTAAAAGTAAACATAAAAAATATTTGGGGAAATGCCACGGGTAACAGACATTTCAGTTTTCCTTCCCCAAACAGCTTGCATGCACTAGGACTATGCTAAATCCTTGTTTTATTTCATAAATTTTATGAAGAACATGTTTTCCACTTCTACATATTGTAGTTAACTTTTGAAGATTTCCAGAAAAAAAACCACATTATTTTCTCCTGCGTTACGGAGCCAAAACACCATCGTACAAACACTGTTTCTGGGCATCTTCGAAATTAAAGTCTCGGTGGCGCTGTTCGTTTGCGAATCATCCTCCTAATGCCAAAGACTTGTGTCAAACGCAACTAAAACTTACAGAGTCTTCTGGAGAGATTTTAAACCCTTTTTGATTACATCTCAAATCCATGACCGCGATCCAAACGAAAGGCTTGCTACAGGGTGCGGCAGAGAAACTTGCTGATTTCAATTGGATGCTAATTAGCAAGGTCAGAAAGGAGTGGGGAGAGTCTCATTTTAAAGCGAGAGTCCTGAAGTTTTGTTATGTCACAATTTAGTTGTCGTCATGCGTTGGACAAAAGAGCGGTTCGCCATCAAGGCTCACTTTTCAAACAATCATTCGGTGGTCGCCACTAAACGTGCCGTACGAACTCGGTTTAAAATTCATCACGGAAGTCCCGTTCCTCGCCGGGAATCACTTGTTTTGTGAGTGAAAACATTTAGTAAAAGTGGGAGTGTGCCAAATAAAACCCAGGCTGTCAACGGACTTCCAGAACTCCAGAAAACGTCGAGAAGGTGAAGGCAGGGACGTCATTTCAAGTTTTTCCAGGGGGGTGGATAAAGGGTCCAAACTCAATGCAATTTCATTGGAAAACATCAAAAACCACACCCACTCATATGTAAATACATTGATTTCTCAAAGTCAGTGTGTGGGGGGGGGGGGACAATTGTCCCCCCCCTTTTGCTCCCCTAAATGACGGGCTTGGGTGAAGGAGTCATTTCTGCGCTCTCCCAGGCGTTCGGTGCGTAAACACGCTGCTGCTCTGGAGATTTCTGATCGCACACTGAGACGAATTCTTCTCAAAGAACTACAGTTTTATCCTTACAACTGCGGTCAAACTTCCGCGAGTGCCTCTTCTCCTAGAGGTGATGTACCGTGGCCGGCTCGCTCCCTCGATTTGACACCATGAGACTATTTTTATGCGGGTATCTCAAATTGATCGTTTGCAACGACCAGCCCCGGACTCTGCAACACCTGAAGAACAACATCCGGCAAGCTAGCGTCAACATCCCAGTTGAAATGCTCAAAAGAGAGGAACACAACTTCAAATCTTGGGTTTATCAGGGCATCATTAATGGGGGCCGCCATTTCTCCGATGTAGTTTTAAATCTAGCTAAAATTAAAATTCAGAATGTGTACAATATCTTATAAAAAGAAATAAATTGATATATAATACTTTTTCTTTTATTGACTTTTCAAATCAGCAAGTTTCTCTGCCGCACTCTGTATATGAGAAGACATCAAAAAAACGCTTTGAAAATATTTTCAAACTGTTAGAAGGCAAAAGTGGACGATTTTACGGCATCGAATTGAGATTGGTGATAAAAAGTGGGCACGTTACTACAATTATTAAAATCATTAGAAATTTCGTGACATTTCCGTTTTTGCAATGAAGCGAAGCATTCATTAATCAAATCTTATGCTCTGTACTTCAAAGAACCAGTAAATTGTGTATAACGCCTTTATGTGATTTTACAACTGAACAAAACTATCCCGGAGCAATTATTATGCCACAAATTGTAGCCTTGTGTTGAATAAGTAGAATGGACCAGAATGTGAGCAAATGCATCAAAATGATTTTGCAGCACTGCCATGTGCAACGGTCAAAGATCGAAAATTGACATTGTATAGAATGCCTTGGTATTGTATACCGAAACCTAGCCAGTAATGTATGAAGCTATTCATATTTCTCCCATTTAATACCCATTCCATTAAATTCCAAATTAGAAACTGGCAACGTAGGAAATATACCTTTGATACGTTTCGTACATCACGCGTCAAGGCTTTTTCCGCGTGTCACAGGCTCAAAATTTATTACTTTAACTTGTGTATGAGTAGTTTTTTTTACGTTAACAAGAAAGCATGAAATGTGTTTTACACGTTTTCCTTGAAATATTGCGAATAATTTTCTTTTTAATGACACTTTCTTTTATTTTTTTAGATCAAAATTTGCATTTTTGAGAAATGCGAGCCATTTATATGAGGAAAAGTCCATAAATGATGTCAAATGTTGAGGGGGAATAAGGTTCGTGAAATTGTAAAAGTTTGCAACGAGGAGAAGGAAGGATGCGGAAACAAGAATTTTAAACTATTATTTTTTTTTCAGACATCAAAATCCCATGGTCTAATATATGTGCCCATGAAATTTGACAATGTTTCCCCCAGTAATTCACGCGCTAGAGGACTCCAAACAATTCCCGTTAATTTATAACCACCCTGTATATCAGACGAAATGTTGTATTCATCCTTATTTTGAAGTTTGGTTACAATATTTTTATTAGCTTTAAAGTTATAATATAACATATGTGTCCAAGTTATTTCGTGTCGTCCTGTAAAATACCCAAGGAAAGTATATAATAATTATCATACTTCATACTTCGTCTATAAAGTCTGACAGTACATACAGTGCCTAGGCGACCTAAAGAATTTTCTCTGTATCATAATTTGCCAGTTACATATATGCATATAACATGTCTAGGATGAACACCGAAAGTCCGCAATATTCCAGGCATATCTCGAATTTCCCAGCATCGAGAAAGCATTTCCGACCCCGCATTGCTGCATGATTTCGAGTCGTCAGGATGCATACCACCCCTCTTAGGAACTCTGAAACAGTTAACTGAGACACCCGGCATATATAACAAACGAGTAAATTAGTGAAATAGTAGTCATTCTAAAAACGTGCAATATGCATGTTTGTTAAAAGATGACACATGGTTTTAAATTTTGAATCCTCAACTGTCATTCAAAAGACAATGTCTGATATTCAACTGAATCATCAATACTTGTTCCATCATTGAAGGACTTGGGAGGGGAAGGGGGTATGTAGTAAAACTCTAATTTAGAGTTATTCAAAGTTTAATTGTTACAGCTTTTTATATATCTGGTTTTGTCATTCAGTGGGTGCGTGAAATTAGTCTAATGACATATTTTTTAATGTACCAAGTTTTTACTTAGCTGCATCCATTGCTTACCTGTGTCCAGATTGTATTTTTAAAAAATTAACATACCCCCTTCTTTCAGCAAACCATTTAATTACACCGAACAAATTTAAAAAATATCGCGAATAAACAGTATTTTTGTAAAAAAAATTGCACAGATAACTTAAAATTTATTCTAAAATTAAATACTTCAATCATTGCTACCGATTCCGTACACTTTATTTCTATAATAAAGCTAGCACCCACTAATTTCCTCCCGTATAGTAAAATCTAAATTTAAAGTAGGTAAATTTAAAGTAGTGTGGTGTTTTCCATCACACAATATTCCTATAATATTTCACCAAATATGTATCATGGAAGCCGAGCTTCAAATAAAAAATTAAGGTTAGGTCTCGAGCCTCGGAGAGAAAAAAATATGGGAGGAATAGTTAATCGCATTTGCGTTTTTTTATAGATTCTTAATTGCTTAATCACGTGATCTACCGCCATTATCTCGCGTCTCTTCAAGCAAATTACTTCCAACCATTCCATCTAATAAAGTGCGAGTTCAATAATTTTTCGCTTCAACTATTCAGGAGTTTGTTTTTGACGCAATAAATAATCTCGCACGCACCGTTGAAGTGGAAAGCGAATTCATGGTACGGAATATATAGTTGTTTTACGCAAAACAGTCTCACAGTTATTAAATAAATACCTTTGTGCTTTAAAGTAAATTGAGGGTCTTCGGTGTGTTTGCACAAAACTAGCAGAGTGCACGTGCACTAGCAGAGTGCAGGCTAGCTGATGAAGTGACAACAACTACAACTCTGTAGTTGGTTTGCTATACTACTCTGCAACGTTTCTTGACAACAGCATCGTGACGTCAGCGTAACGTTAGCCTATGAAAAACGAGCTAGATAAAACGTCACAGCCTGCTTGGCGAATTAGAAGAGATCGCTGACTGCTTGTGAGCTCTTATTGGCTCCGCCCGTAGTGACGTTCAGTGTCTTTCTAGTATAGCAGTTACCGTTGGGGAAAAGTTGCTGAAAATGCTCCAGCCCTTACTGAACAATGGTGTAGATAAATCTTTTGCTGTCTAAAGGAATTTTCAATGATCAAGTCTCATAATTAATGGTTTATTGGCATTTTTTTGATTTATAAATATGAGAAACAATTTAAAATAAAATATTTTCAAAAGAATGCAATACAAAAAAAAAATTGGATCTTTTTTTTTTTCTTTGACGTTAATTACACATTTGATATAACGTGTATCTAATATATAAAGTAAAGTAGTTCCTTTACATTTGTACCACATGTGTTTATTTAAAAAAATAAAGAAAAGTTATTTAGAAATTGACTTAGAGAGCCGTAAAAACAATTCTATCGAAGTATAAAATTACAAAAAAATGTTTTTTGGTTCGAAAGTAATTAAAATTCAACTTTTTTTAACTTTCAGTATTATTTAAGGCATTCATAAGTAAAAAACTTTGTTAAAAGATAATGTTTTGATATTCGTAATTAAGCTCTATGTATCAGAAGACTCAAACTTATTACTTACCCTCAAAGGTAGAAAAACTAGAGCTATAAGCTGCTCACTTTTCCCCCTATTTATTAAAAAAAGAAAAAAAAAACCCGAAAACTTGTATTATTTTTCAAATTCTTGCAATTACTTTTTTATTATGATGTAAAAGCTGTAACTTTATCATCATTTATTCTGATTTAAAAATGCTACAATTTCTTGGGCAGTCAGTTTAGTTCTGAAGTTTGGAGGGGCGAGACTCTCCGGTCGTTGCCATTTAGAAATGTCTTCTTCTGGGAAGTGTTCGGCTCTTAACACGTTCAATGCTCACCCCATTACAATAGTAACCACCATCGGGCAGAAAAAAAATTTGTTTGTCTAACTTACCAATTCCACTCCATTTTTAATGTAGATAAAGGAAAAAAAATAAAATTGTTTTTTAAATATTCAACTGTGAAAATTTAATGTATATAAAGAAAAAAATATAAAAAAAATGTTTTTTAAATATTCAATTGTGAAAATTTAAAGTTCTCCCCCAAGAGGACAGCCGCCCGCTACGTGAACCCGTTGCCGTCCTTCAAAGAGTTCATGCGTTCCCAACATGTTAATGAACGTATAATACTATGATAGAGTGCATCTTAAAAGGTGGGAGCAAAATAATATATATAAAAGGCAATTTAAAAAAAATTCAAATTCGACTCCAATTTTACTTTTATTAAATATTATATATATAGTACACTTCGAACATAAGATTTTAACACGAAATACAGCAAGTATTTTTAAAAGTTATTAATTAGCAAATTCAATCATCAGTCTGTATGAAAGAGGTTTTAGATATCTTTGGCCTGCAGGTGACAGATTTTGCGTATCATCATAATGTAAGTTAAACAGTTTTTGTGGTTATTAATCTGATTTTAAACTTTTTCAATGAAATGTTGATTATCATCGTTTAAATTTTTCAGTTTAAAAATAAAGAGTATTAATGAAGTATCTCAATGACTACATTAACATTTTTTTCACATACTAAAGTTTCGTCACAATTTTAGAGAAATTAATCAAAGCTAAAAAGTTATTATTGAAACAACTTTACAAACTTTAGTTTCATTTATTAAAACAAATAAGTCAAATAAACTCGGACAAATAAGACATTTATATTCTGAATAGTTTTTCCTCATATTATATAGAATTTTATATTGTTATCTGAAAAATAGAGTCATTGAAAAATGAAATATCTACATATGAAGTAGGGCGGATCGAAAAAATCGAAATTTCCCGAATCGTTTAGCGGTAGTGCGGAAAAGTTGTGTACTGCCATCACTAAGATGGGTGGGACATCTTAAAGTTTTTGGTCTCTATCTTCATCCGCCTCAAAGGACCTAAAGTTCCGAAAATTGGACAAAAAATGACTAAATTACAAAAAATAATAAATTATACGTGATATAGTTCATAAGTTAGGGGTAGAGCTTAAAAGTTGCTCAATGGAAACAACTTGAATCAAGAAAAATATTAGAATTATAGGTTAATATCTTCTGCCGTCTCATCGGCATCAAATTTTGGGAATTTTGACGCATTTTGGAGCTTTTCTGTATAACTGTTTACTGCTTGCATAATTCAGAATGCAAAATATAAAATTAATTGAAATCACACTTACCTCATTTTATAAGATTTATTTTACCACTTTATTTTACCACTCAAAAATACAAATTTCAAATTATTATTGATTAAAATCATTTTTTGTCTCAAATGTTGGCATGAGTTTTCTAGATTCCAGTGTTGCTCTAATAAATCGATCTCTGTTCTGATACCCGACTGTTTTCCTTGAGGCCTCAGTGACTAATTTTACAATTCGCTCAACGGCTTGCGTGTGGGATGGAAATTTTAAAAAAACCAAGTTGTCCATTGACTTACTGTCTTGTATCATCTTCAGAAGATCTCGAGAAGATGTCTCTGAGAACTGGAGGCGATGTCACATTACACGCTTGTTAGTCAATGAGATCTATATAGTCGGTAGCTCCAAAGTTAACAGCAGGAATACAGAATTGTCGAACACTGTTTACCTCTGAGCTAATTTTTCTTGCCTTTATAATTTGCCGAACTGCAAGAGCTCTAATTTGGACTTTCTCATCTGTTAACATGGCTATAAGAAGATTTTCTGAAGCAGCAAAGTAAGCATTGCGAGAAATAACTGGATCGATTACGTCCCGATACTTCGTAGGCAAGTCCCGAGAGGAGCTGATAAAATGCCACAGGTGTCTAGCTCCGTCTTTTATAGAATGGTAAATTTTAATTCGGAACCATGATGGTGCGTATACTCTTAGAATGAACACAAGAAAAGTTTGCAGCTCATTTGATGGGTCTGATGTAGATATATATAATCTCAGAATTCTATTGGCAGTTGTTAGCCATTGGGCCAAGTTTAACGTTCCCTTCTCCCGATTAGCTAGAACTGAAGAACAAACGCCAGAACTAATGGCTGTGAAAATGTCTAACAGGTATTTCTGGTCTGAACTGAGAGTGGTGTGATCAATGCTTGGCAACTCGCATTCAATACTATTAAAAGCAGCTATTGGACGCTTTTCACAATTTTGAGGTTTCGTCCAATGTCTCCGGTGTAAGATGTAGGTCCAGTTGACTTGCCGTCTATGAACTCAAATAGATGTCGGACTGGCATTTCATTAAAATGAATAATTCATTGGACTGGTTTTCGAAGTTTCAATTCAACCCGGCAAATTACACCATTAAATACGCCTGTGTTTACTACACTACCGTCACATCCAAGAACAAAAAGGCTGCTAAAATCAATCAATAACGCAGTTGTTGCATAATCGAAAATGCTACTAGAAATATCATGACTGGAACCACTTTTAGGTGTAACATGTCCCATGTACGTAGAACCCGGCTCCGATACAATTGAGTAATGCGCTTCTACAATTGTTCTTTGGAACTTTTTGCCCTCAAGGGTTTCTGACATTAAAGTTTTGTCATGCCGTCCATCGAAATAAAGGCCAGATAATCAGAAAACCAATTCTGATAAACAATTTTCATTTGATTCTGAGGCCAAAGTTTTATTAATTATAAATTCTTCCCTCAGTATTTTATTTTTGTCTGTAACTAGGCTCGTATCTGATTCCGATTTTAATCCCAAATCTTACATAACACTCGACGCAATAGCAGCCGTGGCTCTGTTCGATACACCATATCTTTGACTGACAAGAACGGTATTATTAAGTTTTAAACGCATTTGAGCTCGCCTTGTGGACGCGTGTTTGGTGTCCATCTTGTCTTCCTCCGTCTCCACCTCCATCTCATTTTCTGCTTCATTTTCACTTGCATTCTTTACTAAGTAGCTTGAAGGAGAAGAAGATGCTTATTTATCAGATCTATTGGTATTCCTTCGCATTTGGCTCTTCTGGAGCCGCTTTGTTTCTGGAACCTCAATGCGTCCAATGTATATTTTTCTTTCAGTTCTCTGGTCAATAAGAAACGCCTACTCTGTTGCTGTTATGATTAAAAGAAGTTCAGAGGCCCGATGCAAAAGGAAAAAGGCGAAGTTTATTACAGGAAAGAACTTTTGAACTCAAACGTACATTATAGTACACCAGCTAACTTAAAACAACTAACTTAAACTGCTAACTCAAACTAAACTAACATTCTGAAGATATTTTACAATTTAACTATAGTTGCCAATTTAACAACAATAACAATAAAACTTAGTTAAACATAAACAAGGCTGTGCGATAACCTCAACAGTTGCACAGGAACTTTCTCTTCTTTCGGACAGATACACTCTTTAAAAGTGCGCATTTGTAGGCAGATATGTCGAATAGTTTGTTTGCTTCTATTTTAAAGTTCTCCTATTTAAAGTTCCTATTTGTTTCATACGAAGAAAATATGGATGTTCACATTTTTTGGCAGAACGCCAAAATTAATTTGCTCTCATTGTGTAATATGCCAGCAGTAAACAGTTTTTCAGAAAAGCTCCAAAATGCGTCAAAATTTCCAAAGTTTGATGCTGATGAGGCGGCAGAAGATATTAACCTATAATTCTATTTTTTTTATGCTTCAAGTTGTTTCCATTGAGCAACTTTTAAGCTTTACCCCTAACTTATAAACTGTGTCTGCTATTATTTATTTTTTTTTGTAATTTAGTCATTTTTTGTCCAATTTTCGGAACTTTAGGTCCTTTGAGGCGGATGAAGATATTGACCAAAAATTATAAGATTTCTCACCCATCTTAGTGATGGCAGTACACAACTTTTCCGCACTACCGCTAAACGATTCGGGAAATTTCGATTTTTTCGATCCGCCCTAATATGAAGTTTGTTGAATTATATTTTCAACGGGAGATAAAACAAAATCTAAAATAATAAGGGGGAGGGTCATTTTTGCCAGTGCAGGTGATAAAGTCGCGAAACACAAAAAAGTAGCTAAACGGAGATTCTCCACTTTTGACCCTTCGCTTACCATACACAATGTTGTCCGCAATTGGGTGTTTGTTCAGATGTTTTGCAATGCTACTTTTCAGTGTCTAATGTGTGTTTTACATGTGAAGGGCCAGGAGGAAAAAGGATGAAAGTGACCAAAAAGCGATTTCGAGAAACACGAAGAACCAAGTTTGATTTCTCGTAACTCCCTTTGTAGTTAATAGAGTTTTCATGCACATTTCGGTTGATTCTCATATTTTTCCCCAGTTTTTGTTCTACCAGATGATAGTAATCCTTCATAGCCCCTAGATAACGCTAATATCTCAAAATTGACGAAAAAAGTTCGATTTCTCGTAACTTCCTTTGTAGTTAATAGAGTTTTCATGCACATTTCGGTCGATTCTCATATTTCCCCCCCCTTGTCGTTCTTCCAGATGATAGTAATCCTTCATAGCCCCTAGATAACTCTAATATCTCAAAATTGACGAAAAAGTGACTTTCATCTTTTCTCCCCTGTCCCTTCATATGTTAAAAATATCATGCTGTTCCTGGTTAAATTCAAAGCATTGCAGCTATGTTAAGAAATGGACCACTCTCACCGAGATAAAATTTCATTTGGAAAACATGGTATAAGTTACTTGTTCTCGTAAACTATTTTCTTTATATTTCCATTAAAGTTTCATATTTCGTCAATTTTGTGGTTTTCTTTTATGGGAAATAATATAATGCTTCTAAAAAATATCTTACCTTACAACTTTAAATTTGCCGTCTGGCTACGCTTTTGCCTTATTTCCAAAAACAGTCCTCGTAATGTAAAAATAGAAACTTTTCTATTATTGTTCGTATTTCTTCAGATGCGAAGAATTCGCATGCATTTCCAAATAAAATCTTGGGAACGTTTCTGACAATCCTAATATTTGATACTTAAAGATTTTAGGAGATACGTGATATTGAAATGCATAAGTATAGAGAAATAGTTTTCTATTTCCTTTATATTTCTCTACTTCCATTTCATTATTTTAGTTTCTTCTTTACTATATTGCTGCTCTTCCAAAAATATTACTTGGCTTTAACGTTCAGACCTTTGGGAATTTTTACGTATTTTATATCCCAATAGATTTTACACTTCAACGAAAATAAGTATATTTCTATATTTCTGTTCCCATTACATATTTTAAGTATAGCTTGCCATATTAATTTTTTTCGCCGTAAATGCGAATTTAAACTTAAAATAGCTTTAAGAAATTTAGATGGTTATGAAAGATTAATGAGTTAAACTATATAGCGAGATTTTTATAAAACCGATTAAACTAAGTTAATTGCTCAAAAGATATAAAACTTCTTTTAACTCAAAAATTCACGTTGTTTATATTTATACTTACTTCAGTTAGCAGATAAATATACAATTTAGTTGAAATTTATAAAGTGAGTTATTAGACCTTTTGTAAAAGTTTTTCTTAATATTTTGAATAAAAACCTTTAATAAAGCATTCTTATTTTTATTAAAAAGAATTTTCAATTAGATTTCTAGCTAAATAGCCCCGTTTAATTTTATTTTCAGTTTAATTCAGATATTTGTTAAGTTCTGTATGAAACAGAACTAAACACTACCTCGGATATTATACTTAAAACATATGTGTTTGTAACATATATGGTTTGTCCCTAAAAAAATCAGTGAATCGAATAGAAGGTATTTATTCATACGGCAGTCAAAGTTATGAAAATGTTTTAGGATATATACTTCTTGAGCATTATATATTATTGAGATATTTTTGTATAATCAGGAGCGTAAAGTAAAGCATTTTTATGTCATCTCATGTTTCTTATCTGTGCATCTGAGGAAAATAATGTTACCGTGGAAAAAAAAACTCTTTAAAGCACAAAAGAGCAGGAAAGATGCTGACAAGTGTTTCAACTTAAGGAAGACTTTTTCTATGTATATTCAATGTATATATATATATATATATATATATATATATATATATATATATATATATATATATATATATATATATATACTATATATATAATATATATATATATATATATATATATATATATATATATATATATATATATATATATATATATATATATATATATACACTGAAGTGACAAAAGTCATGGGATAGCAATATGCAAATTTTCAGATGGCAGTAGCATCGCATAGAACAGGTATAAATGCGCAGTGCTTTTACAGAGCTTTCATTTCTGTTCAAGTTATTCATGTGAAGAGGTTTTAACGTGATGATGACCGCACGACGTGAATTAACAGACTTTGAACGCGGAATGTTAGTTGGAGCTAGACGCATGGGTCATGCCATTTCGGAAATCGTTAGAGAATTCAACATTCCCAGATCCACTGTGTCAAGAGTGTGCCGAGAGTATGAAATTTCAGGCATAACATCCCACCATGGACAGCGCAGTGGTCGACCGCCTGCACTTAAAGATCGAGACCGGCGACGTCTGCAAAGAGTCGTAAATTCTAACAGACAAGCAACACTGCGTCAAATCACCATAGAAATCAATGTGGGACGTACAATGGACGTGTCTGCTAGAACTGTGCGGAGAAATTTGGATTTCTTGGGCTATTCCAGCAGAAGACCGACTCGAGTGCCTTTACTGACAGAACGACATCGCTTGCAGCGACTCTCGTGGGCACGTGAGCATATCGGTTGGTCCCTAGATGAATGGAAAACCGTGGCCTGGTCCGATGAGTCACGATTTCAGCTGGTAAGAGCCGATGGTAGGGTTCGAGTGTGGCGCAGACCCCACGAAGCCATGGACCCAAACTGTCAGCAAGGCACTGTTCAAGCTGGTGGTGGCTCCGTAATGGTGTGGGCTGTTTTTTCATGGCATGGACTTGGTCCTCTAGTGCGACTGGACCGAACATTGACTGGAAATGCTTATGTGCAGCTACTTGGAGATCACTTGCAGCCATTCATGGACTTCATGTACCCAAACAACGATGGGATTTTTATGGATGACAATGCGCCATGTCACCGGGCCACAACTGTTCGCAATTGGTTTGAAGAAAATTCTGGACAATTCCAACGAATGATTTGGCCACCTAGATCGCCCGACATGAATCCCATTGAGCATTTATGGGACACCATCGAGAGGTCTGTTCGTGCCCAAAATCCTGCCCCATCAACGCTTTCACAATTATGGACGTCTATCGAGACAGCATGGCTCAATATTCCTGCAGAAGACTTCCAACGACTTGTTGAGTCCATGCCACGTCGAGTTGTTGCACTTCGCCGGGCAAAAGGAGGGCCGACACGATATTAAGAGGTATCCCATGACTTTTGTCACTTCAGTGTATATATATATATATATATATATAACTATTCTCGTTATTATTACAGACCCAAGCAACGACGGGTACTTTTGTACTTTTTGCGAGTCATATGTGACTTGTGGATACATAATATATTCTAACATCTTACATTACTATTTTTTTTTTGGTTTTAGTGTTTGCATCTTGTAATTAATGTTTTTAAATAATTACATGTGCATACAAATTAGTTTTTAAAGTAAAAAATAAATGTTTAATTTTTGTTCTCAGTTTATAAAGCAACAAGATTTTTCCTTTCATAAAAATGTAAAATTTTCTGCATCAGTTACATACTTACCAACATTCATCGCTACAGGTAATGTAAAAAGTGCTCTGCGGTTATGGTTAAATCGAAACTTTCTCCCAAGTCACGTGGTACCGTTGTTGGATAATATGCTTCATGTTGGATAATATGCTCCGCTTCAGGATAATATGCTAACCCTCTCTCCATGACTATTGCTCCCCAATGAAAAAAAGCTACAAGGAAACTAAAAGCAATATTTTCTTTCACTTGTCGCGGACACATTTTCTTTCTAAGAGTCTTATCTTTTCTGAAACAACTTGAGCGAAAAGAATTTTTCCCCACATTGTTTATGCAAATGCACGCACGAAATGACACTTTTTGTTTTCCTTTTGCGTCTAACAATCAAAATTAAAATCCAATTCTTAAGAGATTCCTGTTGAGCTCAAAAAGTTTTTGTTTGGTTTTCAGTTTTAAGCTGCTAAGTCAGAATGTAGAAAAAATATGTACTCCAAGATTTAATGCAGTCCTTTGAAAATTTTGTTTTGACGTAAACGAAGACTCAAATATAAATTTAAAAAAAAACCAAAACTGTGTAAAAAATTTTAAGCAAAGTAAATTCTTTTTTAGCAATCGATAGACGAAAAAATGCTTTTCTGAAGGACCGCTAATTTAATTATTGTTTCAAAAGTTACGTTTTACGTTAAAACCATAATGCGTTCATTTAATGATAATCATTAAATAAACGCATTTCACCCAAATTAAAAAAAAAAAAAAAAAAAATCTTTGTAGAGCTCACTTTTTATCAATTGATAAGGCATGGAGCAGAAACAATTTTAATCCGCCAGAAAAAAAATCTGATTATTTTCGGGTGATGGTCCACACACCCACTCACTCACTCCCCCTCTCAAGCACTCACTCGCACTCTCGTTCACTTATTTTCAGTTATTCACTCACTCACTCCTCTCTCATACTAGTGATATCTGCAGTATTAGTGATATAGGTAGTAACTGAGCTGAAGCCAAAAATCATCTGACGCGTTACTGATTATTTTCGGGTGATGGTCCACACACCCACTCACTCACTCCCCCCCCCTCAAGCACTAACTCGCACTCTCACTCACTTATTTTCACTTATTCACTCACTTACTCCTCCCCCATACCAGTGATATCTGCAGTATTAGTGATATAGGTAGTAACTAAGCTGAAGGCAAAAATCAGCTCTGACAGAAGTTCAGAACAAACTGGTAACTATAGTAAAATTTGCATATCAACAAAAAAACCGCAGCAATGATGCGGTTTAACTCGTAAATTGTGGACAAAACCCGGGTATCAAGCAGTTAGTTACCTCCCCAATACTGCGGTATCTCGCTGGTGTTCTAATTTTGTTTTAGTCAGCAGTTTGTTTGGCATTCTATAAGATGTATTCTGCCGCCAGCTTGGTTACTACATATTCCATATTGATGAAGCCTAATGTGGTTGAAACCGCAGTCTCTGGATGGTATAATCGATGTATTATATGTAGTACTCTTATTGTTTGCTGTAATGTATGTAATATTTAACTTCAACACAGATTCATTTAGAATGAGCTTCAATTTGATACTTCCTTTCAAAAAACCATTGGTATAGAAAGCTGTATAAAATATCTTATTTTAACAAAAATGTTGCATTAAAATCTGAAGCGTGGAACGTCAAAAAATTTTGAATGTCGCAAATCTTTTCTTGTCCTGCCGTAGAAAACTATTCCTTCAAAGAAATTTCTTATTACTTCTGACTCCGAATCCCGTCACACATATTTCACTTTAGTCCATTGCTTCATCCCAGAGAAAAAGTGAGGGAAATGCAGAGAACTTCCTTTTTGTCATTGGGTCAGAAAGTAAAGCACCTTTCACCTTTCCTTCGCCATTTTTTCTGAAAGCTTTGTTGGTGCAAGTCGGAAGCGGAGCCCTTTTTTCACCGGAACATCTTATGCGGAAATTGCACTTTTTCGTGTGGAAGTATATTGTATATGTAACAGATAAAATGCATTTATTAATGTGTTTTCCTTGGCGCAGAAGGCTCTCCAGAATAAATCGCAGGGGGATTTTTTTTTTGTCTGGGCAAAACCCATTTTCTTGATAAACTTGCTACCAACTGAAAGACAAATAAATTCTTACAGCCATTGTTGTTTAATTTATTTGTCAGTTTCTGGATCTTTTATAGTATGTACAAAATAGATGAACATCGCTTTTTTTTTCATCAAGCTAATAGCTTTTAAGTTTAAACGTATAGGAAATAGGACTAATAATGTAAGACCTGCAACAAAAATTAACGATGTTACTGTTCTTTTAAGTAAGAAAAAGCAGCTAGTATTATGAAAGTCAATTATGGTTAATTCTTTTCTGAGAAAAAAACACTGCCCCCAAACAGAAATTCTTTCTTTTGTTCTTTTTGAAAGTGAGTAAATGGCTCCTTGTTGTTTTGTGATTCATGCTGTATTCTTTTGTTCGTGTGGGTAGGAATAGAATAGCGGAAGATTAGGCGCTTCGCAACTTGTTTACTTTCTAACTTTGCGGAACCAGAAAAATTCAAATGACGTTATCCCCATTTCTCATAATTTAGAATTAGATTTCAAGGGAACTTTTGATGCTTTTTAACGGCGTAATATATTTATCTGATGGATTTGTTTGCAGTTCAATGAAGCTTTTAGTGTGCTTCAATTTTTAATTTCAATTGAACTTTTAATGCTGTTTAATTGCGCCTTTCAATTATTTGGCGGATTATTTGATGTTTTAATTTTACTTTTAGTTTTGTTTAACTGCTTCTCTTATTTAATTGGCGCATTTTTGTTATTTTTGCCTTTTTTTTCTAGCACGCTTCAATTCAAAAACCGTGTACCAAGCAAAAAAGTCTTTTAAGTTCATTAACAGAAAAAGGAATGTATGGTAGTTAAGAGAATGAATCATGTAATTTTTATGTTACTTGGATTATATAAACGCAGTGGCAAATATGATAGTTTTCTTACATAGTAAGCACACAACAAAATCGTTAGTTTCTAACACTGATAAAATTCAATACATTGCCAATGTAGGAGAATGTGGGAAAAAGTGAAATAGATAACATAACTTACCTATTTCAAAATTAACAAATTGATAATTGTTCTGAAAGTTATTTTACAAAAAGAAGAGATAATGTACATTGTAGTACAACTTGCGTTGAAATTTTATGTTTCGTGTTTAACTGTTATTTTGTGTCATCAAGCAAAGTGGAAACTTTCCACCTCGAAAAAACATGGGGCAGGTGAAAAATAAAATATTTTTGCGAGGATATGTATTTATTTGACGATAGAAACTATTTTTTAATCACATAAATGGGTAAATAAGCAAATAAATGAATTAATAATGAAACAATGACCGAATAAATAAATCGGGCATGGATGTACTTTCTCTGTCTTGTCCTTTCTTTGTGTGAATGTGTTGTTCTGCTGTAAATGGTTTGCCTACCCTATAAACGGCTATCTGTGGTATATGTCTGTACTGTGGAAGTTGGACTTCACACCCTTTTTCTGATGAATTTGTAATAGCCAGATTGAAATATCGTTTCTAATTTATGTCTTAGTTATTTTTTATATTTATTTCATTATCATACGTATTAATTGTTAACAGAAAACGTTGAAGTCAGTTTCATGCGTTTTATAGAAATTTCATACGCATTAATAATCATTCATACGCTCTATGTTTTTTGCATAAAAAGATTTGTGCAGGTGTTGAGAGTGCTAAAGCTAAAGTAGTTCGAGTATGGTTTTGAATTGTCTTTTGAAAAATGACCGACTGACAAATTATTCTAAATCACTCAAGAAACTCATACCATAACCATTAATGTGGAAATTCTAATGAAGGTTGCTGAAGAAAATTTAAAAGGCATTCCTATACCGTCATTAAGAAAAAATACTCCAGAAGAAGCATGATATATCAATCTATCCATGTACATGGTTTTCTGCGCATCTTTTTTTTCTGACACCTACTTTAGAAAATATTCTGTAGGGTTTCATATTAAAATCAATAAAAGCCATAAAAAAAAAGAAAGATAACGGTCTTTAACATTTTTCTCCTTAACTTTCTACTATTCAAGTGGTTTATAAGAAATCAAGTTTAGATGAGTCGTTTACTTTTTGCTTATTAACATATGGAAAACAGAAGAAAATGAAGCACAGTAACAAACGAGAGAAACTAAATATCAAATACTTTATTTATACCAAATTTTAGCAGACATGGTCATTGATAGAAGATTCAGTGGTCCAAAGCTCTTTAAATGATAAACATTTCTTTTGATAAAAAATCTCTTTGACTTCTAAATGGACGTTTTCGTAAAAAGACTCTTGCAAAGTGCATTAGCTATCGATATCGGGTTCTGACCTGAAATAGAAAAAAAAAGAACATTTGTAGAAAGATATTCCACTACATTTCACTGAACTGAATTTTTTATGAACAGTATGGTGCATTAGAAATATAATTTATCTTCAAATGTATTGGCGCTCTTGCAAAGCTACTATGGAGTGGAAAAGGGCATGGACTTGTGGAATTAATTTAGTGACATGGTACGGCTTGACCAAGGCGAGATGGCAGGTGATCTGGATCTTTGCCTCAGCTTTTCTTAAGCCAATGATTGGAGTTGCTCCCTCTAGTTACTTATTTCTGCTTAAAAATGGCTTGTTACTTTTTCCTGCTATGCTATTTCTAGCAGGGGATTGAATGAAAAATTGAAGTTGCGGTTAAATTCGAAATTGCATTGAACAAATTTCTCAATGTGTGATACCCTCTTGAGATACGCCGCTTCTATTTCAACCGTAAAATCAAATTAAGTTCAAAAATACCAAAAAAAAAAAAAAAAAATCCTGAATAGCAAGCCCACCAGACGATGTTGAGCTGCAACATGTGACAAAAGTTTATATTTTTCTTTCTAAGACCTTTCACGTTGGTTGAGCAATTTTACTATTTGTTACAGTGCATTTACAGTTTTAAACTGGAAACGTTGTCCGTGTTATACTGTAAAAGCAACTGCTTACTTTTCGTAATGTGGTGAAACTACCTGCGTGCTGTTTTCCAACTAGACAAAACGACATAATCTATATCAATAAAAATGAGTGAATGGTTGTATGTTTGTTTATATACTTGTTCTCTATACGAATCCACAGTTTGCGTCAGATTTTCATCAAACTTGACACAGAGGTTCCTTGATGCCCTAGAATTATCATAGAGGGGGTCTTGAAATTTTAAAAAATCTAAAAAGCTCAAATTCAAGTTTTTTGTCAAAAAATGACCCTTTTATAGGAATCTAGCCTATTATTAAGCCTATTTTTTTAATCAACATGAGCCTTTAGGTTAAAAATTGATAAAATTTATGGTATTTAAATATTAGCATTTTCCAACAAAGATTAAAATGCAAACAATAAATTTTCATTTCAAGGCTCACCTATTTCATTTTAGCATGAAATAAGTCAAAAACAATTATAATTCATGTTCTCATTTGGCACAAAATATGTATGATACAGAAATTTTTTTTCTTATCCTACTATGAGAGGAATTATGCAAAAACATGGATTAAAAGCCTTATACATGTTTCGCTTTTAGCTGGTGCTATTTTTCTGTGAACTTTCCGTGATAAGTAAGTTCTTTTGGGAGTTTGTACCTAGAACTTTTTGTACAACCATGTGGACTGAATTCAACCAAATAAGAGGTATGTTGCAATAATAAAATCTATATCAATAAAAAATAAACCCAAATAAGAATAGAGTTCTTCCAATTTTTTTTCTTTTCTGAATGCTATGTTGTATTAATACGCACCCGGGCAACGCCGGGTATAAAGCTAGTGTAAGAATAAAATTGGGCTTAAGCTTAAAAAACTTACTCTGTTATTGGCGGCGGTTTAAAAGTCAAATGTTCATGATGGCACGTCCGGTTGCTGGGTTCTGGCGATGAGATGACTTCGGGTGGTTCAATGAGTAAAGGCTCAGCGTCCAGGAAGGTGACCGTCTTGATGACCTTCTGCGGCTTCTCGCTCTTCGTCAGTTCCGCCGTGCAGGAATCCTCGAGTTGCCGCTTGATTTCGCTCGTCTCCACCAGGTCGAACATCGGCTGCTCCTTGCTGAAGGGTTGCATCGGCTCGAAGTCGTGGAGGATGAGGGAGGAAGGGGCGTCTTTGAGGAGGTAGGGCTTCTTGTAGGAGGACTCTTCTTCGCTTTCCGTGCCGTGCTCTACCTGCAAAAGGAATTATAGGGTTTTTTATAGGATGACTCTTCTTAGCTTTCCCGGTCCATGCTCTACCTGTAAAAAGAAGAAAGGACTTTTTATACGATGACTTTTCTTCTCTTTCCGTGCCATGCTCTACCTGTGAAAAAAAATAGGGTTTTTATACGATGACTGTTCTTCGCTTTCCGTGACATGCTCTACATGTTAAAAAAAAGAGATTTTTTCAGCGATGACTCTTCTTTGCTTTCTGTGCCATGCTTTACCGGTACACTGTTTAAAATTTTCCTGAAATTTTACGGTAAAAGTTACTAACACTTTTCACTGCATCCCAAGTAGCATCAACTCATCGGATTTTGCTCGGCCGATCATCAAACGCCTCGTAAACTGATCCCGTAACGCACGATGACATCGTTCCGATCAGTATCCGAGCACGGTTTTCGATGAGCTACTTTTCTACTTCTTGAAGGAGAAAGCGATATCCTTCCGATCAACTTAACCGATGAAAATAAGCCGAGCATCCAAAATTGATCCTAAATTCATCGGCACGGGACTGCACTGCTCGTAAATTGCTCCAAATCTCATCGTATTTCGAGCAAAACTCATCGGATTTCGCTGCTCGGATTCTGTTTGGCCGATGGGACATATTGGAGCGATTCCCGATGAGAACTCATCGAATCCGATCATCGGCCGATGAGAATTTCATCGGGTTTCGATGAATGGCCGATCATCGACCGATGAGATTATGCTACTAGGGATGGTCCAAAGTACCTACTACAGCCCGTGGTTTAACAGGGATGGGGCCCTGAAGACCGCTCTGGTCTTTTGATCCAAACCAGGAGCTGAGCATATTGAGCTGAGCAAACACCTGGTCTAGTACCCCCAGTAGAATCGAATCACCTGGTGGACTTTGTAAGCATTTTCAGTTTTCTCCAGTCACCATTAATGAAGACAATGAATCTTTGATTGGCTGGGATCAAACCCATGACTCTCCGGTTATGAGTACGACGCCTTACCGATCTGGTCACCATGGACCTAAAAGTTATGTGCACCCAGTAATTTTTTCCGTAAAATCTTATTTTACAGTAAAATTTTAATGTAGAAAAAGAGAGAGAGTTAAAAAGCGTGAGATGCGAGTGGCAAAGATCGAACCCGGGACCCTAGATTCGTCGAATGGTTTTGCTATTCACTTCACCAAATGGGACATATCTGGCCTTCGGAAATGGAGTGAGATAAGTTTCTCTGTACAGTAAGTTACGCGTTGTCAATGGCGCTGAAATCGTTTCTTTTTCTCGATACAATTTGCTGTCAAAATTTTTGGTACTGTTAATACTACATTTACCAACACGTTTGCTGATTTTTTAACAGTGTAGAAAATCCAACAGTCACTGATGAAGAAAGCACGATATAAATTGCTAGAAAATGCTTATTTAACAATGATTTGTGTAGGAAAGTTAACTTGTTATTGCTGATGGCAGAGGAAGTTTGTATGCAACTGAAAAAAAGGATGCAATTCAGCTCTCGTGAAATTTAGCAATATAAGTTGACTTTATACAGTGATTAATCCCTTAAAGGGTTCTAAAACCTCGGTTAATTTGTTAACTAAGTATTTTGTTGATACATTCGTTTTTTTAAAATAAAACCAATGTGTTATTTTATTTAAAATGAAGATAAAAACTACAATGTCTTCCCCACACTCTACCCCATTTAATTTTCTCTTCGGTCCACACAAGGTTTTATTTTTTAATCTTACGCTTGAGAAGTCAAAAGAGAGACGCAATAAAGTGTTTAAATAAAAGAGTAAACAAAAAAAAAAAAAAAAAAAGAAAAAGAAAGAAAAAAAGAAGGACTTAAACATCCGTAAGGGGGGAGCGGGGAATTGAAGAAATACAATTAGACAAAAAGAGTAAATTTGTCATACTCGCTTTGTGGTTACTGTGGGCTTCTTTTTTTTTAGCCTACTTTCCCGTTAAAAATAAAAGAAAAAAGAAAAAAGTATTAAAAGTAGCTTAATGCATCGAAAAAATATCGCCAAATCCAAAAAATATCGTCAAGTTTAAAAAAATATCGCCAAGTCCAAAAAATATCGCCAAGTTAAAAAAATAAAGAGGTAAAATGAATATCGAAAAATTAAAAATTTGAAAGTAGGGTATTGAGATGGGGAATTTGTGTGTCGGTCTGTCGGTCGGTCGGTCTGTCGGTCTGTCGGTCTGTCTGTCCCCCCCTAATAACTTTTGAATGAACATTCCGATTTGGACAAACTTTTTTTGGTTGGAAAGATCTCGGCGAGTACAGCTCATTCCCATACTTGATTTTTTGATTTGAACAATTTTTGGTTCAACTTTGAGCCGTTCAAAAAACCGGTCCCGCGATACTAACTTTTTAATGAACAGTCCGATTTGAACAAACTTTTTTTTGTTGGAAAGAACTTTTCAAGGATACTTCATTCCCGTATTTACATTTCCGATTTGAACAATTTTTCATTCAACATTGAACCGCTCAAGCAAGCTGTCACCCCTAATAACTTTTGAGTAAACAGTCCAAAAAAAATGACTGACTGTGCAGACGATTTTTTGTTTATTTATTCATTTGTTTTATTGAATTTATTATTATTATTATTATTATTTTTGGCAGACGATTTTTTTTGTAACAAAAATGTTTCATTCACGAGGGCATTTTATTCTTTATTTATATTTAACAACTGGCAACGGATGAAAAGTGAAATTCGAGACATTTTATCAACGGACGAGTTTTTTCTTTTTTTTTCTTTTTTTTTCTTTCTTTGATAAAATGTGTTTTGATGTACTTTGTACTTTTAATTTTTTTTTGAAAACAATTGAGGAATTTTTCTACGGAAGAACTGTAACAGTTACATTCTTTAAAAGGTGCGACAAAACTTTATTTATTCATTTATTTACTTTTTATGTGTCTATTTCATCTGATGAGAGAGGTATATTTTGCTTTTAAAGGTATGTTTGACATAATTTTTAGTCTTAGATAATAAAGAGAATAATGATCAGATGCTAGAATGCCCATGTCGATGTACGGGAAAGTAGGCTCGTTTAGTTCTTGACAGAACTTCTTGTTTTGCTTTGATGAACAGTTGAACTTTGTTTGCACGGAAACTATTGCTTAGTTTTATCTTTTAACTACTTTTATTGTGTCGACTTTTTCTAGTTCTTGTATTTCAATACAAGGAGTTAAATGTACTAAATTTTAGAGTTTTTGCTAAATTTCATCTCGTTGCTACTGTGATATTCATACACTGCGGGAAATAACATTTGAAATTTTATCTATCTTTTCTCCTAAGAGTTAAAAATTTGAAACTAACGTAGATAATATCAGCCAGAAAGTTCCAATTACTCTTAATTAATGTAAATCTGTTCAAATTAATTCAGAAAAAACACTGGTTCTGGATCATTATCAGCAGGGTTCAATTTGTTAAAATCGAAGTCTATCTCTTTTCCGTACGTTGTTCGCAGTCAGAATTTGTAACATTTTTTTTTGTTAACTTATTTTATTTCTTAGTGGAAGATTTACTGAATAAAGGAATTATAATAACCTGCTTACAAAGCCGATTTCAAATAAATATATTAAAACATTTTTTATTTTGTTAATTGAGTTTTGTATTTGTTATTTTTTTTATTTCAATGCAAGATTTGTTTGCAATTATAATTTGTCATACTTTAACAGCTTGATCACAACCCAAGTAGCACACTTCGTTTTTTAAAGGTTGTAAAATGGTTACTAACGTTGTAACAACGGATTAAAAACGTTTATAAAACGTTAAAACGTTTTTTGTGCTACCTGGGAATATTGATATACTTTTCAAATTTTATGCACACAAATACTTAAAGAACTTTCGGAGAGTTCTTACATTTAGAGAACAAAACTACATGTTTTCTTCTTCCAAAGTTAGACCTTTGTCTTCAATATACTTCATGACGTACAATATATTCAACGGTTCACAATTATCAAGTACATGCTAGGCGATTCAAAAAGAATAGTGGAGTTTCATAAGGTGCTAATGTGAAAATAAAATACCTTCATCTCGCTGGTGGAGCTTAAATAGAAGTGCGAATTGCAAAGTTTCAGCTGGCTAAAATTGTATGTAGGGCTATTCACATAACGGCCGTTCCGTCAGAACGAAGTGGTTTTTCGGACTTGACGGACGGTGGTAAACAAGTTCGAGCATTCGCAGTAGCACCGCTCGAAATTCACGTGACGGTATTCACCCACAAGGGACAAAGAGGGCGCAAATAGCGAGAGCCAATGGAATCGCTGCAAAAAAACGGACGGCTGTCGGAGCCGACGACATCCAGCATTTCAGAACTGTGACGGAAGCCGATAATTCGGCGTGTTGTCAGGGCAACGGATTCCGAAATCCAGTTTCATAGCGAAAATTTCTGTTCGGACGGCCGGATGAGTCGTAATGTGACGAGCGTTTGTCCCTGTATATTTTCGTATGTGTGTAATTTATTCTTCAATGAGTCGAAATGGAATTCAAAGGAGTTGTAGTAATAACAAAGTAAGGTAACAAAGATATATTCTTTGTTACATTATATTTTCATATCTCTCGATTCCTAGACCTAACGCCATGATATTTTCTTTCCCGTGGGACTATGTACTGTACAGGATGCTGTGTTTATATCCTTATCTAAAAGAACTGAAATATTCGAAAGCCGCAGTAATTGCTTCTGTGACTGTTTATACACTGCAACATTTATGACAGCAGTTTTAGTACAGATGTAATATTGTACAGACGTCAGGAGGAGGTGACATACAACATCTTTAGAATTAGTTATGTAAAAAAAAGTTTCTGTACTATCTTTACTCTCAGAAATATACACGTTTGAAATCCCACTATTCTTTTTGAGTCCCTTTGTAATTAATACTAAAATTGTTTAAAATGTGTGTTCCTAATTAGTTATCTTATTTATATCGTTTAGACACATTAGAAAACAGATGATGACAACAATTAGATGAAACACTTTCCAAAAAAAAAGTAATAATAATATTACTTGAGTGTAAGAAAACTAACCTTGTAAAATGCTTTTTGAATATTCTTGGCGGCATTCAGCTTGTCTTTCTGGTAATATATCGCTGCAAAAACAACAATATTCAACATCAACAAAGAACATCCGACTGCGATCGTGACTCCAAGCGCCGATAAATAAGCTCCTTTGTCCAATCCAAACACGTGAATATCCGTCGAGTTCCCAGGCATTGCCTTTGATTGGTCCAAGCTGGCATCCTGACTCGTAGTGACGTTCACCCCCGAGGAAACGTCACTCGCCGGTGATTGGATTACGTCCACGTACAAGTCGCGGACGTTTCCGTCATAGGAAGACATATTGTGATGGTCGTCCAGGAGGTGATGTCTGTCAGATGTCGTGTTGTCTATACTGTCTAGATGTGGGATCAGACGCAGCCAGTAGGAGAGTTTGTGGGCATTGTAGTGGTCTCTGACACGGGGTTTTAATGCTGGATAAAACGAATGGGTGATTTAAAATAAAAATAAAATGATTGCGTACATACTATTGTACACATAATCTTAAACAAGAAAAATAATTTTTGATGCTAAAAATACATATATGCAGTTACATAATACGGTAGAGCGCTGATTATTCTTACCTACTTTAAGTGATCAAAGCATTAAATCTCAGTGATACTTATGACTATTTGAAAAATGCTGAACTACATACCTTTTATAGCATCCTTTTTAAAGCAAACTTTTCTGTGTATAGAAAGATTAGATAGGAAATGTCCAAGTTAGAGAGCATCAAAATCATTAAAAACGATATTCTTTGATAAACTCGTATTCGTTTCAAATAAAAATTCCGCGAAAATCGGAATTGCTACAACTTGTTTTATTGATGCCATGGAAATTTTACTTATCCTATACTATAATACGAGGAATCGTTGCCAAGTCGAAAATCGCCCCAGAATTAATAAACTCCGGTAAACTTGGGGGTCTGGGGTTTTTGGCCACGAGAAATCGATTGGCGCCGGTTTTGAAGCGCTATGGTCGAGCAGTTCGGAGTTACAAATAGGATTCATTAAAAGTTTGAGAAGATTTCTTACGCCATTTTTTTATGATTACTCTTATTGTTACTGTCTCATAGCAACCACGTTTTAAAAATGGATTTCATATTTATATTTTTATGGTATTTGGCAAATAATTTTTGGCAACACGTTAGAATTGTTATTGTTTTGAAATTTAAAAGAGATCGATCAAAATAAAGTTAGAATTGGGTGTGGGCCGCAGTAGAGCCGCTATACAGACAAGCCGACGCATCAAGCTTAAGTTTCACCACTTTGGATCAAACTCATTAACTTTCACTTCGGCGCCAAATGAAATGAAATTGGGTGTGATTTTACGGTGAGCATGGATTAAATAGGGTTGCATTTTGTTAAATAAATTACGGCTGTTTTAAATGCGTAATGGCAACCAAAGGCTCAAAAATGCTTTTCAAGTTTATCTAAATAAGTACTTCGCACTTTAGATAAAAACACGAGTTTACAAACCTCTTTTTTTTTAACCGAGCGGGCTCGGTCCCCTGGTACTGTCTGATTTATTTTTGAATTAAATGAATTAAACATTCGAACATTTTTCCTTCAATCGCAGTTCTTTATTAGCAACAGTTGGGTTTTACTAAAGAAAAAGTAGCCATCAAAACTTCTAGACGTCATTATTAATACGGACGCTATTGGATAACTTGGGTTATAGCATCCACTGCTCTTTAACCGAAGTATTATAGCCTTAAACATATTTTGTAGTCAGTGATGCTTAATGGAATATGTTTTCGATCTCGATACGCACATTTCTGTCCCAATACTGTCCTTGGACTGATCCCCGATTCTAAAAGTCAACGACGAATTACTTAATTAATATCCTTGAAATCCACGCCCTAGTCAATTGCAACGAACTGATGCCCCAAGTAGCTAGAGGTACATCAAGGAAAACTTTTGTCGCTTGAAAGCCTAATTTTTGAAAGCTCGGGGGTTACGTTACACTTTAACAGGACAATAGCCTCCATAGTCATGCTTCTCAAGTATGCTAAGTAACAATGAATATTCTAAATATCTCACTTTTTACAAAGGCTTATTTACTTTTGGATATTTTAGCAGCTGAACAAATTTGTGTTTTGATCAGCTGGAGAGCGACTTGCATAGCAGATTGCATTGGGTTTCAGTGTTGAAGAAAGATTCTGTCTTTTAATAGATTTGGCAAACATACATCCGTGTTTCAATTAAAGGGGGAGACTGGGAAAAATGGTGTTACCTCATCAGTATTAATGAGTGTCGCTGATTGTTCAGAAAGAGCTAAATTACCAAAACATTAGAAGAAGATAAATTAAATGCCACTAGACTGCTTGCAGTGAAAGCTTGTCTCTTGGTGCCACAGACTCTCATTACTCTTTAGTGTCCATAAAAGTTCTGCAGCAAAATCACATTGACCAAGAACTTAACTTCAAGTCCGCCAACTTTGTGCCATAGAATCTTTTTAGACTTTTCGGCTATGAAACGTCAACTGAAATGCAACTTCGACGTCTTTTTACACTGCAACGCTATCTTGGAGAAAGTTATGGGTCATTTTCACCATATGCTTACATTTCAGAATTTTTAAGTAATTTTTTTAACTTGCTATTTTCTTTTAGAATCACTAACAGATGTTTTGTCACATATTTTAGGTGTGTGAAAAAGTAATTGGTTGTACACTTTAATGCATAATTAAGTATTAAAATGCTGTCGTAAAACTTTAAATTGCAAGACAAATTGTCGTCCATTACCATACAAAATCAATATGAAATCTCACTTTTAAACTATATCATAGCGCCTAGAACCAATTTCATTTGAAATTATTGGGGTCCCTGAAGCTTAAAACGACGTTTGTGATCATTAAAATAAGGATCAAAAACTGTATGGTAACGGATTTGACATTTGGTAACGGACTTGACATTTCAACCAAAATGTCAAATTATGGCTAGGTTGTCGAATTTAAAAATTGAACAACAATATGCATTTTCTTACAGTTGTATAATAAACAATATTTCCGGGTAAAAGTTGAGAAAAAATAAAAATTAATACTTAAATATTTGGTAACAGACTTGACAAAGAATAAAAATACGCACCTGAAAGAAATCTTGTGCGAAATACCACAGCAATACCTCTCGACTCAGGAAAACAAAATGGTACGAAATAGTTACTTCACTAGTTTGTTAAGTTAACTGAATACGTGTTACCACCTTTTGACTGCAATAAATACCTTTTTTAGCTAAGATAATCTTAGGGTAACGGACTTGACAAGAACTGCCGGACAAAATGTATTCATACATTTCTTAATGAAAAAAAATTACTATTGTCAATATTTATCATGAATATCATGTACTAATAGTCAATATATAAAAATTATTTGTTGTATATACTTTTTTATACAATTAAGTACATAAAAAAATTAGTTGAACTTGCGAAAATTCGAAATGGACAAGCGTTTTAGCCTTGATCCTAATTTTTAAAGACTTGTATAAAAATAAATAAATAAATTTAAATAATTTTTTGAGTGATAGAATTTTTTTGGGGGTATTTCATGCAGAAAATAATTGTTCGCATTGAATTTAAAACATAAGTTATGCTTCAAAATCGTCTTTTTAACCTCCGGACAGCAAATGTAAGCAAATTTTGAAAATAGCCCTTATATCTGTTGTAGTATAGCTTAAGCTCTTCCTTTTGCGCTGACAAAAAAAAAATGATTGGGAATGCGTTGTTATGCTGATTCGGGGTTGTCACTGAGGTCTTGCGTGAAACATCTATTTCCATAATATTAACAATCGCTTTCGATTTTTACATTAAAAAAAAAAAAAAAAATGAGAGATGTGAGATTAGGTTGAAATTGGTGCATTTTTTTTTCAATACTCAGTAAACCATTAACGTAAAAGAAAAAAAGAAAAGAAAAAGTGTGAAAGACACAAAGATAGTCCAAACTGCGCATTATCTGACGATGGATAATCGGACGATTACTGTTTTTGCAGGTAAGTAGGCTAGATTTTATTTGAATAAGAAGTGAGGTTCACGGCATGGTTTGGTTTTTAAAATTTTCAATTTCTTGGAAGTTTTGGTATTGTTCTTCAAAAAGTTCAATCTTACTTTTTCATAGCAATAAAAATAATGTGGAATATATTTATTAAATTTTCTGTTTTTTAAAACTTGGATTCAGTGTTCACACATAACAGTCACTAATAGTTAAACCTGTGTGAAAGAAGATGGGTACGACTTTGATATTCACAATGTGTCTTTGAGTATGACACAATCCTGTATGAAATGCTTTTGCAACGTATTTCAATACTAAAATAGCGTCCAAAAATGCTATAAACAGAGATAAAAAAGTTATGTTTTTTCTTTGCCTCTGAAAACGTGATTGTGAAACGATCCGGGAGGGGAGAAAAAATAAATAAAATTCTCTATTGAAATTTAAGATGAAAGCAATTTCTCTTATTAGTCCAGGCTAGAAGGCCATATACCTAAAATTTTTACATATAAGACATTTTTTGGTGGTTTCTATATGAATTTGACCTGCTGATTCCGAATCCGTTGAGTGCCAGACGCTAAACCTTGAGCATTTTGTCAAAATGGCAAAATCCAATATGGCTGCTGTAAAAGGTACGAAGCAAATTAATGGAATCGTGCGTGCAATGAAACATTTTATACACTTAAAAATGATTGTACGCTTTAGTCAAAATATAATTCTATTGAAAACTAATATTTATGAAAAGTATACGAATAAAAAAATTATCAAAATGGTAAAATTCAAGAAGTGAGCCTAAAAAATTGTAAGGTTCGATTTTCAGGTATAAATCACTTTTTAAACCGTAATTTATATGAAAATAGAATGTTTTAACAAAGATAAATGTTTAAAATGCTATGCAGGGAGCATGAAAAATGTGATTTAGCCTAAAAATAACACTGAAAAAACATTTAGAAACATTCCAAACTTAAGTTTCGGGATTTTGCCGTCTTAAACCAATTTCCTGCAAGAAACAAGTTTCTTTTGCGAAAAAGTTTCCCATATTGATACAAGTTGCATGAATACAAACTTCTCACTGGTGTGAAACGTATTTTTAGCTACCAGTTGGAAGGTATATCCAACGTGTTTGTTTAGTGTTTCGCCTTCAGCTGGATTATGGATTGCTCAGATTGACTTCACCCAAATAAGGGAATGTGCAATCTCTCGATATTGTAGTGTTGGATGAATTGCAAAACAAATAAGCGGCTTAGCTATTTGCTTGCAATTTTTACCTTAGCACTGGCCATATTTGTCAAACTGCTACTGGAGCTTCCTCGTAAGTCAGAAAGGTGCTGAATTATTACCATCAACCTATCTAAGAGTTTTTGGCAAGTTTCCAATTTCTTGCCGTAAATTAACCTACTTTAATTTGGAAGGTTTCTAAATTCTTTCGGAATACTACTGACTTAAGCTAAGTAGTGAGTCATAATCACATCAGCTTCTTCATGAGAAACAAAAGCTTGTTAAATTCCAACACCAATCTAATCGGAAAAGAATCGGTACCAGTAATAAATACACGTTGACCTGGGGATCAAATATAGTAGGTTCACAACAAACTAAATTACTTGCGTCTTATTAGGTACTACTTTCGGTACGATGTCTCTTTTAGAAAGTAGTGATTTATCATTAGGTTGAAAAACATAATAGATATTTTTCTCTTATGCGGCTCGACGTTGTGACGTAGTACTAAGTTTATCATATCTCTCAAACAGATTGTGTACCGCTAGAATGGTTTGTATTTCGTGCTTAATAAGGTTTTCTACACCATCAATACAATTACTCAAGCAGCTGGCTTTGCGGGTAAAGGTACTGCCCACAATGTTGCACATTCACCAAGAATGATAATTTCTGGACGACTCTTACCGCCGCCTACCCTGAAAACTGACTTTAGTTTTGACTATAGTACAGATTTATTAGGACCTCTCATATTTCACTCATCATCAAATAAAGCAGTAGGAAGAGGAGCCAGTTCATGACTAAATAATTTCTGCAAGGAAGCTTTCCCTTGATGACTTCATTAAACCACATACCATTCTTGTGTCCGGTGTATGATTTGAATCACAGATTTTAGTCTTCTTTGGGGTGATTGTAACCATTGTTTTAACCTTCTTATTAATGTTTAGTGGCATCCTTGAGACCACGTTTTGTCATATGCATGCCATTGTGTCTTGCCAATTTTTCCCGAGTCCTCTGCATTTAAAGTTCTATCAATACTTTATGCTTTAGTCTATATCATATCAAGAAAGGAAAAAAAAAACTAAACACATTTTTGTAGAGATGGTAGGTATAGTGATTTATGCAGTCATTTGAAGTAGTAAAATAAAAAAGGGCTTTCTGTTAAAATAAAGCATCAAAATAGAAAACTTTGCAAATTTTTTAGTTAAGTAGTAACAATTTTTTGTTTTGCTGTCTCACAGGCATTTTTAAAAGTCTCAAGACTTTTTTCTCCTTTTCAGTTTAGTAACAATGTTTTGTTCGGTTGATTCGCAGACGCTTCTAAATTTATCACAAAACATCTATCGAATATATCTCATTAGCCTTAAGCATTTTTTCGCTTTTTCATTGGGAAAAAATAATTTTTGTAATGCTGTTTCTCATACGATTCTATTATGACTGGAAAATATGTTTTTTATTTGTCTGATATGTTTTAAGCCAATTTCTTTCTTCACAGTTTCACAGTAAAAACAGAGCGAAACACTCCTGGAAAATAATGGGAAGTTATAGGCTTAACTTCTGCCAGTAACATACCTGGAAGAAATAAGGAAAGTTTCCTGCTGAAGTCAGAAACCTTGCTAAAGAATTTATAACACTTCCAAACAAAAGTCAGTCACTTTACGGCAATAAATCGGAAACATGCGAAAAACTCTTAGGTTGATGGTAGCAGTTCGGCACCTTTCTGGCTAACCAGGAAAGCTCTTGAAGCAGTTTAACAAATATGGCTACTGCTAAGGCAGAAATGTCAAGCAAATAGCTGAGCCGCTAATTTGTTTGCAATTCATCCAAAACTACAACATCGAGAGATTGTACATACCCTTACTTGGGTGAAGTCAATCTGGACAATCCATTATCGAGCTGAAGGCGAAACACTAAACAAACACGTTGGATATACCTTCCAACTGGTAGCTAAAAATACGTTTCACACCAGTGAGAAGTTCGCATTCATGCAACTTGTATCAATGTGGGAAACTTTTTCGCAAAAGAAACTTGTTTCTTGCAGGAAATTGGTTTAAGCCGGCAAAATCCCGAAACTTAAGTTTGGAATGTTTCTAAATGTTTTTTCAGTGTTATTTTTAGGCTAAATCACATTTTTCATGCTCCCTGCATAGCATTTTAAACATTTATCTTTGTTAAAACATTCTATTTTCATATAAATTACGGTTTAAAAAATGATTTATACCTGAAAATCGAACCTTACAATTGTTTAGGCTCACATCTTGAATTTTACCATTTTGATAATTTTTTATTCGTATACTTTTCATAAATATTAATTTTCAATAGAATTTTATTTTGACTAAAGCGTACAATCATTTTTAAGTGTATAAAATGTTTCATTGCACGCACGATTCCATTAATTTGCTTCGTACCTTTTACAGCAGCCATATTGGATTTCGCCATTTTGACAAAAATGCTCAAGGTTTAGCGTCTGGCACTCAACGGATTCGGAATCAGCAGGTCAAATTCATATAGAAACCACCAAAAAATGTCATATATGTAAAAATTTTAGGTTTGATGACATTTCAATGGACACTAGCCTGGACTATATCTAGACTCTTTTCAAAGTGATTTAAGAAAGTCTGCTTCAAATTAAAAGCCGATATTAGTTTCAATGGGGAAACCTTTTATAGAAGTAAGTGATCTAGAAGTCGTTCTAATATTAATGGTTGTTTGTTTTATTTCATTTTATTTGTTGTTTTCTATTGGCTGCAGCTACGCCATTTATCGGATGACGAAATTGATTCTTGTTCAATCATATGGCGGAAAACGACTGGTAACTAAGAAAATCTGGGGAAAGATTGGAAGATTATAGATATATTGCGCTGATATTGAAATTCTGCAGATTTATGGTATTTCCCAGTTCAGTACTGTTTCTATTTTCTTTTTGAAGCTCTTGTATGTAGTAGAGATTAGAAGCACGGGAATGGGAGTACGGTTGTATTTAATATTGATCTTTTGTTTTAAATTAAAGCTATGCAAAACAGACTAACAAATATTCAATATTTGTGAAACTGTATCAAATCTGTACTCTGTCAACATGAACGATGTGTATGTATTGTGACGATGTATTGAATTGGTTTTATTTTGGGAAGTAGGCTCGTAAATTTATAGTTGCTACAAAAATAACTAATAAAATATTTAAAACTAAGAAATACTAACAAATATAGGCAATAAATACAATGTTGCTTGACTTCGCAGTAAGTAATAAATAAAATGCTGCTTGACATAGAAATAGGTAATAAACACATTGTTGATTGACCCCCATCAAATTACCCAACAATTAAGTTATGAAAAAGCAAAATATTTATACTTATATCTACACACCATATAATATGATTATGCTTGCTAAACTATTTTTAATATTATGTATTTTCTATGTAACAAGAATAAAATTCCATTACTTTATCTAGATTTTTCTAGATATCTTTTTACACGTATTCGTTCAGAGCTTTCTGGATTGAAAAAAAGATTCTTTTTGTTTTGACACACACACGGGTGTATTTTTAAACAATGATGTTTATCATCAGTTTACTTATAAAATAATGATAAAAGATGAATAAGTTAAAAACGAATTTAATAAACATTAATTTTTTAAGACATCTTATATACTTTTTTTCAACGCATTTATCTACAAATGGATATTTCGTAGTTATTCCTTGTTCGTAATATTTTTCAAAATAACCACCTCGACTGCACATTGATTTACAAAACGTATTTCTGGTAAAATTCAGCAAATCAAAAGTTACAGATAGGCATTACAATGAGAAAAAAACTAGTCTGAATATTATCACACATTATAAGGATTTCTTAATTGTATTTTGGAAATATTTGGGATGCACGCATTTTTATTGTTAACTCATGAGTGATTCTCCAAAAAACGGATTGAGTGTGTGAGCAAAACTTTTACTTGACCCAGACAGATGTTTTTAGTTTTTAGCCTACTTTCCCGTTAAAATAAAAGGAAGACGAAAAAAGCATTAAAAGTGGCTTAATGCATCTAAAAATATCGCCAAGTCAAAAAAATATCGCCAAGTTAAAAAAAAAATATCGCCAAATTAAAAAAATATCGTCAAGTTCGAAAAAAAAAGTAAAAACGAAATAAAAAGGTAAAATGAATATCGAAAAATTAAAAATTTTAAAGTAGGGTATTGAGATGGGGAATTTGTGTGTGGGTCGGTCGGTCTGTTTGTCCCCCCCCCCCTAATCACTTTTGAATGAACATTCCGATTTGGACAAACTTTTTTTTGTTGGAAAGATCTCGGCGAGTACAGCTCATTCCCCATTTTTCGATTTGAACAATTTTTGGTTCACCTTTGAACCGTTCAAACAACCTGTCCCTCGATGCTAACTTTTGAGTGAACAGTCCGATTTGAACAAACATTTTTTTTGTTCGAAAGATCTTATCAAGGATACTTCATTCCCGTATTTACCTTTCCGATTTGAACAATTTTTCGTTCAACATTGAACCACTCATGCAAGCTGTCACCCCTGATAACTTTTGAGTGAACAGTTCGATTTAAATAAACTTTTTTTTGTTCGAAGGGTCTCAGCAAGGATACTTCATTACCGTATTTAAATTTTCAATTTGAAAATTTTTCCGTTCAACATTGAACCGTTAAAGCCATCTTTCCCCACATTATAACTTTTAAGTGAACCGTCAGAATTTAATAAACTTTTTTTTTTTGCTCAAAAGATCTCGGAAAGGCTCATTCCCATATTTCGCTTTTTGATTTGAACCATTTTTCGTTCAATATTGAAGCGTTCAGAAAAAAAATTTAACATTAGCGCCTACAGGGAATTTAAGTTGAATGTTGATCCTGAACTTAAAGTCGGATTTCCTTCAAACTAACTTTGTAAGAAAATGGTTTTGATAAATAATGGTTGTAAAGTACTTTTCTGAAAAATCTTCTGTGAGGACTCTGATTCCGACTCCGACTCCGCAAACATGGCGGAAATGCAGGCTTAGAAAAAAATGACTGACTGGGCAGACGATTTTTTGTTTATTTATTTATTTATTTATTTTTGTTTATTTTTTTTGGCAGACGATTTTTTTTTGTTTACAAAAATTTCTCATTCACGAGAGCATTTTCTTTATTTATATTTAACAACTGGCAACGTATTAAAAATAAAATTCGAGACATTTTATTAACTAACGAGGTTTTTTTTCTTTCTTTGATAAAATGTGTTTTGATGTTCTTTTATTTTATTTATTAATTTTTTTTCTTTTGAAAACGATTGTGGAATTTTTCAACAGAAGAATTGTAACAGTTACATTCTTTAAAAGGTGCGACAAAACTTTATTTACTCGTTTATTTAATTTTTACGTGTCCATTTCATCTGATGAGAGGGGTATATTTTGCTTTTAGAAATCAGCTTTAAGTGCTAAAAAGGTATGTTTGACATAATTTTCAGTCTCAGATAATCAAGAGAATAATGATCAGATGCTAGAATGCCGATGTCGATGTACGGCAAAGTAGGCTCGTTTAGTTCTTGACAGAACTTCTTGTTAATTGTTTGAAATATTTTTTTAAATTTATGCCCATTTTTATGTTTTTAAAAAAAGGAAAAAAATCATCTATTTTTTCCAAAGACATTTCAACTACCAGAATTTCACTCTTCTGGCATGTTCGATTTTTTTTTCAAATGTTTTTAGAAAATTAAAAATACACGTTCTATAAATTAAATAAGTGCGTAGTTAGTGTATACTAAAGGAAAAAAAACACATCGTTTTAATCGATTTAATTATTCAACTAGTCCACTTTGCTAAAGCTTTTCATGTTGCTCTTAGGACTAAGAGTATTTTCAATAGGTTATAGATAAAAATAAACATTAATCTCTTGTATTACAATGTTATTCAATCCAACCTTTCTAGTTTACTAGATATTCTCCACGTGAGCTCCTTATTTTTTATAATGTTTGCAACTGAAGCATGTAACATTATTGCTGCAACTCTCCTAAACAACATTTCTGTTTTGTATAAATGATTTATTATGATAATTATCATTCTTAGAATTGTGCAATTCAGTTAAAAAATAAGAAAACAAGAATACTATTTTCAGCTTTGAATGAAATTTTGAGGCTAGGTAATAGCCCCGAGGCTTTTGTCATTTTCTAACCGGAGAGCGTAGTTAAAATGTGACATAACCAAGTGTATTATACTTTAGTTTTTTTATTCAACTGCTCATAAAGTCATTATATTTATATTGTTTTTAAAGGATAACCATTTATATTTATGAAGACTTTGTAATGAGGGAACGTCCATTTTTTGGAGAATCACCCTTCTATAGCATGTGATACTTGTAACAGCAGAAATTGAACAATACTTGCATATGCTGAGGTACTTCTGGTGGTTGGAGGTGAACTCGGGCCAGATGACTCTTTCGTATCTTCCGCGAGTGATCTCCATCTTCAAGTCGCCCAACTGCGTGCCAACATTTGGATCTCTAAAGGAGAAAAAGAAAAAAAGGTTTGGTGAGTTCAGATGTAGGTTACACTGCAAAAAAATAAACTGTCGTTTTTACAGCATAACACTGGCAGCAGAGTTTCTAGTTTGAAACTGTAAAATGCAAAGTATGGGTAGCCACAGAAAGTAAGTATTTTTGTGAACTTATTTTTCATAAAATCAAACTATTTTAAAATAATTTGCTTAAAATTGATCACAGATGCCTTCTGTAATGTTACTTTGTAAAAGTAAAGTCAGGTAAGGTCGTATTTTGCTCACATATCTGCAAAATATCCCATAAATAGATTGTTAAATAACTTAATAAATATGGCAACGGCGAACTATTTTAAGCCTAAAATGTATGTAAACCATACCAAGTAAGAGTTTTAAGCAGATAAAAATTTTAAAAAAATGTTAAAAAAAACTTGGGCATAAATGAGTTAAGATGCATAATACTAACTTTGCGTATCCGTATTGTTTTTCGTCTGATTTTGAAGAATAACATTTTCGTTTATTTTTGGAAACAAACTAAAAAAATCGGAAATTCTAAAGATGATACATATTTACTTTCATTTTGCTCATTCTGTGCTTAAAATATGCTTTAATTATAACTGTCTACCAGAACCAAAATATCGTAGTCTGTCAAATAGTCATACAGAGATAAAACAAACAATATATGCTGAAATAATTATAAAAAATAAATAAATAAAATATGACATAACTCTAAATCCTTTGATTTTATTTGTGCGAGAGTTACGAAACTCGAGTTAATAACGGAGTATTTATTTTATAAAAGCTTTTTGATGAATATACTACTAAGGCTAATATCCAAATTCCTTTCATATGTGGGATGTACAAAGTAAACACTTTTTGTCTTCAGCTTTTCTTTTTAAGCCGCAGTAGAAAAATAAAAAGCATAAAGAGTTTTTATGTTTATCTTTTTCGGATAGATAAAGCTGCACGTTGCACTAATATTTCAGTTTAAAATTTTACAAATGGTAAACTAGAAGTTTAAAAACGTTTTGCTTCTGAACAAACATTTTTTTTTTGTCTTTTGAATACGCACAAATTTGCTCTGATACTTATTTTCCCTTTAAATGTTACTGAATAGAAATAAAAATATTCTTGTGTCATTGTATTTGATTTTTGGTTTCATATTTTTCTGCATATCCTGGCTTTGCAGAGATTTCAAAAGCTCTTTTTTTGAATTCCAACAGTAAAAGTAAATAAAAATTTCAATTGAAGTTTATGTAAAACATGCAAATAACTTGGGTAAATTTATTCATTGAAATCATGTCTAGATTGCATAATATTACTAAGCTTATATCTGTACCTCAGAACCAGACTAACGTAAGTCCATTTTCGTCATTTTTCGGAAGAGGGGAAAAACGATTGTCGAATACATTGTTTTTCCCCTCTACTGAAAAATGACGAAAATGAACTTACGTTAGTCTGGTTCTGAGGTACAGATATTAACAAGTTACATAATATGCATGACTATACATGTTTAAAAATAAGTAACATGCAGGACATTTTTATAGATAATTTACTACACTTGACTATAAATTGAAGAACAAAGAAGTATAAAATCTTTAAGCTTTGAGAGTAACTATTGAAATAATCGTTCAGTGTGCAAAGTAAGCAGCTCCTATTTATTTATTTCTTCTGAAACTGATGGGTGTTTTTTTTTTCCCATAATGCATATATTTTCACGTTACTTTTGTTAGCGCAAAACTACTCCAATTTCTAACTAAGCCTGTTTCTGCAAGTTCATTTTTAATTGGTCAAACTACTGAGTTTATTGTCTCTAATTAGGCCCGTAACCAGACTTTAATTTCGGGGAGGGTTTTACCAAACCTATTTCTGGTGAAATCTATAAATAGGGATGCACCGATTAATCGGCAGTACTGATTAATCGGTCATAATCGACCACTTTACCGATTATTAATAATCGGTAAAATCGGGCCGATTAATTGGCAGAAAATATATCTTTCAAATATTATTCTTTAAAGTATACCTTCACTAAGAAACTATGATGAATAATTTTATTAACAGTATAGGGTCATTCCATGAAAATGTCAACCTCAGCCGAAGAAAAAAAAATACCGAAGTGAAAAAAGTAGCAAAAAATAAATGAATAAATACATAAATAAAAATCATACAACATAAGAAGTTTAAAAAATTGAAAAATTATTGTAATTATCACTGAAATTAGCCATAATAAATAGTTTGTAGTGTGTCAATACTGCTTATTATTCGATGGTTACGTTAGTCACGTTACGTTAGTCACACTTCATCTTGAGTAAAAGTGGCACTTAAGACTAAAAAAAAATAAGGTTTAATAAATGTGTTTTAAGTTTTTAAAAGCCAACTTTACACAGTTTTCAAATATATCATTCAATTTTCAACACTTGCTTAACTTTGAGAAATGTTTGACTCACAACATGAGCATTCATTTTCAGGGTTGCAAAAATGTTACGTTAGTCACGCTGCTATTTTGGTTGAAAAAATATCTACTGTCAGTACTTTTGTTTCTAATTCTTAGCAGAAATGATACATAGCTACCATGTACATTGTAAATCCACCAGCATAGCTAAAAAATATTTTTATCCTTTAAGTTACAAGTAAAAACAGTTACAAAATCAGCTCTGAATGTTACGTTAGTCACTATGGAATGACCCTATAATAATATTATTGACAATAATATGAAAATTGGTTACAAGAAATTTGATAAATATTTTGTGAATATGGAAAAAAATCTTCTCTCAGAAATAAATTACTTACTATTTCTAAACTTGGAATTGTATAAGAGAGAAAAATCAGTGATGGTAAAATTGGTAGTAGGAAACAATCAAAATTATCATTAATCGGCCCAGCCGATTAATAGGTAATCGGTAATCGGCCAATTTGCTTATCGGTGCATTAAAATTTGATTTCATGTTCTATATTCTGTTGATTTTCATTACAATAGATGTTAAAAGGGTATTGACACAAAAAATGTTTAAAACAAAAAAAAAGATTCATCTTTTCAACGAAGAAAAAAAAAATCTGGATAGATGAATTTACTACTTTTCGCGCATTCGAAGGAGTACTTTTGAAATTTCTATCAAAGACACTGAAAGATGTGTTATAAATATAGAGTTTGGTACTTACAATTAGAAGTATTTTGGCGGTGTTTTAGTGGTGTTAAAAATTCCAAAGGAAAGGTGTATTATTAAGAAATTACGTTAGCAATAACTACAATAAAAATAAATACTGCAGGATAGACACTTAATTTGCATAATTATTCAATAATGATAATTTTAATTTTCAAATGCAGCTTCAACGTAAATAAGAAAATTAAAATAAAATAGCAATAATAAATTTTTAAAAGAAAAACTGAAAAGCTTTTTAGTAATAGTTTTGAAAAATTCGGAGGGGGTTCGAACCCTAAAAACCCACTCCTTAAATACGGCCCTTTCTTTAATTAACCCCATTCAGATATATTAACGCTAACCCTTGAGCAATAACTATTTTCCACAACGACAGTACTTTATCGACTTTAAGGTATAAAAAAATATTTTGGGCAACTCGATCACTACGTAAATAACGCATGCTACATATCATTTTTCCTTTCAAAAGAAATTTGGATAAATAAAAACATAGTATACACTTTTTGTGTGCAGTTTTTTCCCCCTCAAGATTTTAAAGTTGCTGTAACAGCATCTCTACTGTAGACACTAAATGGATTTTGTTTAAAATAATAATATTTTCCTAGGACCCTTGGAGGAGTTGTTGCAAAGCCGTCTTTTTCTGATTTATTCCTCAATGGCACTATCTTTTTTTTCCGGCGTTTCACATACTTTACACACGGCTCTTACCTTTCTTTCATTTGCAATGGTTTGAGTTTATAGTTGGTGCACTAAAGGGGGCATATGTGGTAAAACGAACGGTGTCAATTAAATACAAGACCAGCCTAACAACACTTTCGATCAAGTTTCCTTTTGAACAAAAAATAATTTATCAAAATCGGTCAATCTGTTTAGGCTGGACGATCCATCAGGCAGATACAGAGATGCACCCATACACAGACACGTCTAACTTATGGCCCCCCTTCATTGTTGCGTCGGTGGTTAAAAAGAGCAATAGTACACATTCAACTCAAATGATTCTTACCCATATTTCGCGAAACTCGTCCAATGCAGCATCGTTATTTCAGAAAGAGCCATTTCGTCGGCAGTGTAGTTGGAACCAAAGTGAGAAAGTGCCGAAACCAGGGGCGCACCAAACACGTACGCCATGTCCTCACCAGTGATGCAGCCCAGCCTCGGAGAGTAGTCGCCATTTTCGGTCTGGTGGACGAAGACGTAGAAATACGTCTTTGGTTGAACGTAAAAAAGAGGCTTGAGACCAGGCTGGAATTTGGGATTGCTGTGCATCATGCCAGTACGTATTAGAGGAGACACGACGAGGGAGTCACTGAGGGCAGAAACTGTTCCGGAGAAAATGTCTGTTGTGTGGAGGAGCGGCAAGGACCAGTCCATGTATTCGTTTACCACAGTGAGAAAGATCTGTAATTAAATCAAAGAGGTAAACATGCAATTGAAACTTGAACAGACATTTCTTGGCTCAATGGCAAAACCGTTGAAGTTTAAAGTAAAATTACTTAGATCCACCTATCATATTACCGACTATAAGACACACCCCGATAAGTATTTTTAAAAAATCTTTCCCTTAAGGACAAACGATTTTACACTTTGGGTGGAGTTCATGAATGTGTAAGAGTTTGTGACAAAGCGGGAGGAAGAGGGCACAATAAGTGTGACCTCCTACATTTTTTGACTCAATATGCTTAAGAAAAATAACGTGTCATGTGACTATGTGACAAGGAGAAGGGAGTGGTAAGATGAAATATAACCCTTTTTGACAAAGAGGGAGTTGGTTAAATGTGTTTAAGAATAGTGTGACATTATTTATGAGCAGCCTGTTAGGGCTGTTGTAGCATGGCATGCTTTTAAACTTTAAATATAAAAATAAAATAAATTAACATAATAAGACGAATTTATGAAAAAAAGATGCGAATGAATCTTTTCAAAATAAATTGACTCGCAATTTACTTTTCACTTAACTTAACCTTTTCTGTTTCTGAGCACTTTTAATGCAAATATGTATTCGAAATTAGTTTCAAACTATGTTTCAATATTTTTGTAAGAGATATGTGTGTGGAGGGAGGAGGGGCATAAAGCTAAAAAACCACTGCTAACCCTCATACAATTTGTCAATAGCAATCAACGAACGTCATTTCCTACTAGACTTGCTGTAATATAAAGCTACCTAACTGCAATTTTATTCTTATTATTTCTTGAAACCAGAGAACAGCTAACATTACAGTAGTTCAAAAACCGCGTTCATTGGTTGTGGATCCATAAAAATGTATTCCCTGACAGAACTCAGCAGTACTGTTTATATTCATTCAGAATTATGAATTAAAAATAGCTGGAATCGTGCCGGTACTTGAAAATACCATTCCTTGTACTTTGACTAGAGAGCGACAGATGATACATGAGTAAAAACAGATGATACCTGAGAGCTTCCCTAGAGGCCCTAAGGCATAGGGGGCCTTAAACCGTATTGATTGTCAAAACTTTTTCAGTCTGTATGTATGCTATTTGATGTATTTTCATATTAAAAACAAAACCGAAAATCAGTAAAAAAGGTTAACAAGCTAATTCTGGGCATAAAGGTTTAACGACAAGTAGGCTCAAAACAACCTTATTTGTTTTAAATACTAATTGTTCAATGGCAAATGACCAATCCAATTCTCGCCTTTAGATATATACAAATTTTCATCTTTAAAGAGCCTATTGCTTCAAAATAATTTTAAATCTCTATTAAACTTTACTTTACTTAATTTATTCTAGTTTTAGTTCATCTTTGGACGAATTTGAAGCTAAGCAGCTTTCATCGAAGTGAAATCTATTAGTAATTTATCTAAAACGTGTATTTAGTCAATATAAAGACCAAAACTACAAATATTTAAAAGGATTTTATAATTTTATATGTAATAACAAACTTCTGATTCAATCTTTCCACGCATAATATTCTTTAAAAAAGATCATGAAACTATGTTTGGGAAGTCCCTGAAAACGTACTTAGAAATTCCCTTTTTTGTTTTGATGTCTCTGAAAAAGAGGAAGTATTCAAAGATACATAGTACATCTCTCACAAAATATAATTATGAAACCTTGTGTGTTTTCCGAAAACAGAGTTGTGTACACAGTTCTCGGGGAAAATCTCAAAGGAAATGCTGTTTGCTTTTGTTAGCTATTTTTAGCTGTTGAAGAGCTACACTTTTGTAAGTGCAAAAGTAAGTCGGTAAAGATAAAAGATGTCCCGGAAACTTGAAACATGTTCTATAGCAAATGGCATCTGAAAAGCTGTAACTTTTGCCGCAAGGAAATGTTATTTATCATGATAAAAGGGTAGGTCGCACTTTTACCGTGTCCTGTTTATTTTACAAGTCCAGTCAAGCCTTTGCAAGGGTAAATATTTTGTTTATTTTTTTGTCTTTTGAAAATCTTTTTTTAAATAATGTTTATGAGAGGGCAACGTTTGCTAAAATACGGAATTACACAAGTATATATCAACACATTAGAAAAAAAAGGGGGGTGGAGGCATTGATGTCATCATTTGTTTATTTAGTTTATTTGTCTTTATTTTCCTTTTTTCAGAATGTCAATGTGCTCATAATGCCTTCTTTCATTTTACACTAAACTTCAAACACAAAGTATCAACTTCATAGACTATATGTATATATATATAGATTTTTTTTAGCATTTAGCTGAAAGAAACAACTCTCAATGGCATTTATTTAACACACCAATAAAAGTACAGTACATTTCATATATTTTTTTATTTCCAATAATGTATAGTACTTAGAATGTAATGCATTCTCTTTCAGATGATTCTGAGTATTATATGCCAGGAGTCTCCAACCTTTTTTACTCGGGGGCCAAATTGAAAATTTTTGGAAGCGAGGCGGGCCAACGGTCCAAAAATAGCTCAGTTTAGAAGGGTTTTTTTTTTTGTAGCAGAACGGAAACTCGTAAAATTTAGAGAGCAGTTCAGAAAACTGAAATAAAAGTCATTTTTTCCCACAAAATGTATTTTGTTCTCCAAAAAGAGTTAAAAAAAAAAAAAAAAAAAAAAAGCCAAACGAGACTAAAAACTAAATCCTTGCAATGTACTACAATTTTATTAAATGAATTTTATGTATTAATGATGATAAGAAATTTAACAATAAAACGGGGACAGAGCAAGTGAAACGCTTAGGACAATTTTTAATGAGAAGATTGCATTTGTTTGCCGCTTAAAATTTCAGTCCATTTAGGGTAAAACTTTGTAGTTCCGATCATTAAAGTTAATTTTAAATGTTCATTTGATAAAGAGGATCTGTACTTAGATTTAACATACTTCATTTTTGAAAATGTCTGCTCACACTTGTAGGTAGACCCAAAAGCAGAAAACATGAGCGTGATTTTTTACGTTCTTAAAGTCTTTTTCCGGGAGAGAAGTGTAAAATGAAAGTAGATTATCTTTTTGGCATTCCTCGAAAAGTCTTGAGTGAGTCGTTGGTAGTAAGTTCGATGACTTCAAGTTGGATTTCATCAAGCACTTTGTCTATATCGCAGTTAAAAGGTGTAAAGTAAGAATTTTGCAGTTTATTACTGGGGGCTTATTTTGGGGACAGGAAATGCCCAATGCTAGGGGACTAACGGGAGAATGTGAAGCAGAGAAAAGAGATTTGTTCTCGGAAAGGACAACAAAGAGAGATGGGTATTACCGTCGAAAGAAGTTTTAAAAATATATATAAAAAGCTTTGCATTAAAGTTTGAATAGATTTTTATTTATTATTTGACGTATTCACTATGAGATCGTCACTGTTCCGATTAATTTAACTAAAAAAACTATTCTTTTTTTTTAAAGCGGGAAAAATTGAAAAAACAGATTTTTTCCGCGGGCCGGAAAAAATCTGCTTGTAAGCCGGATCCGGCCCGCGGGCCGTAGGTTGGAGAGCCCTGTATTGGACCATAGGATTCCGATTTTGAAATAAATTAAATTAGTTCTGAAAATCGACACAATTGGAAATTTCGGCACTAATAAAGTGTGTTACTGTGAATATTGAAGGATTAAATTTGAAGAGATGCTGCATACAGCAGTTTTATCAATAAAAATTATCGTTATTTACGAATGAGGGTGAGGGTTGATATGATCGCCATATAATTTCAAAAAAAACCTACTGAGAGTCATCACAAAGGGCATTGTGGTGCGGTTTACCGAATAGTTATAGAATGTAATAACTTAAACTGATTCCATGTACCTCTCTTCAGTATAACATGAAGAATTGAGAGGATTCTCATCATCAAACTTTTGCGAGGAAGCCAATAACCAACACCAGTACTTAGCCCCGTCATGTAGGGGGGGGAGCAGGTGATTTAGCTAAAATGTATGTCTAAAAGCAGGGGAGGGGCACTTGTCCCTCCCTGACTTTAAGAAATCACTGTACAGTCGAACCCGTTTAATGAAATAGCCATTTTGCCACGAAGAAATTTTTTAATAAGCGGAAATTGATATCCCATGGGTAATAGTTTATGTTCGCCCATTAAATTTGGCAATGTTTCGTTCAGTACGTAGAGTACTAGAGATTCTAAATACCTCACGCTATTTTATAATCACCCCGTAGTATAAATATGAAAATAACTTTCAAACACTCTGTTTAAATGAAGACGATCAGTTTTTGAAAATCAAAAATAAATAAATACAGCTAAATAAATAAATAAAACAAAGAAAGAAAGAAAAATCAACAGCATTCGAATACTATTATGAAAATAAACATCACAAAGATTTACGCATAATTATTTTTTGCGTAATTTTTATTAATATCAGCTTTGTTCCACCAAGAATGGAAATGGAAAGAAAACCAAAATTTCTACACAATATAATCTAATAGCCTTTAGCCAAAGTAAATTGCTTCAATGATGATTTCTGCAGATCAATATGCTTTATAATTATGTTTTTTTTTATTCTGTAAATTCTTTTATGAGTTTTTATACGAATTTAGTAAAGTTATTATTATGATCTAATGCAATTAAAGCATGCTCCGCATTTTCTAGTGCTTCTGCTATTAAAATAATTTTATGATAATGACGGATATGCATAAATAGGAGTTCTCTTGCGTAGAAAATATTTATATTTACGGGGAATTTAATGGGTAATTTATCCCTAAATTCGGAACTAATTGGCTGTAAACTTTATTTTAATACCAACAAATCAATTATCTCTTAATTTAAAACTTTTATCGTCATTAGAAAATGCTCTTAAATTTAATAAAAAACCGTCACAAATCCTAAATAGAAATATAGATAATATTTTAAATGATAAATTCTTTCTGGATTGCTTAGCGAAAAAAAAATATATTTGAAATTAATTTTTTAAATAAATGCATATTTTTCATCAATTAAGAATTATAAAAACAACTCGTCAAACAAACCAATTCTTTGCAACTATTTGCATTTTAACATTGGGCCTATTATTATGACCATTACATCATCCAATATTTTCGTCTATCAAGGGGAGCGGAGAGATAATAACAGTGCGAAACTATTTCCTGAGGTGCCTTTGGTCGTTACGCTCCTAACAAATACTGTCTGACCACAGGTGATACATAATGGCTAACTTCCGGTTTACAGCCGGAAATGAACAAATCTATTAGTTTTTAGGGATGCCAGCTTTTGCAGATTATGTTAGCCTCAAAATTAAGCAGGACAGCTTCGAAAAAAACGAAGCATATGGACTAAATCTGTAACCCATTTACGCCCAGTAGCCTAAAAACGGGACGCTTGTTAGTTACTGCATACAAAAACCTGTAATGGGAGATCATTTTACTAAAGCTGTTTTTCACAAGTTAAATAGTCCTTCTTCTAGAGAAAGCAGTAAGAGTCACTATTTGGACATCAGAGTTTATTTATTGACAGCTATTTTCAGACAAATCAGTCAAGCAACGATCCAGCATGGATAGCCACAGAAAGTATTTTTTTTTTTTTTTTTGCCAACTTATTTTTCATAAAATTAAACTATTTTTAAATGATTTGCTTAAAATAGATCACAGATGTCTTCTGTAATGTTACTTTGCAAAAGTAAAGTCAAATAAGGTCGTATTTTGCTCACATATCTGCAAAATATACCATAAACAGGATGTTAAATAAATTAATAAATACGGATACGGCGAACTATTTTAAGCCTGAAATGTACGTAAAACATTCCAAGTAATAGTTTTAAGCAGACAAATATTGAAAAAAAATGTTAAAAAAAAACTTGGGCACAAATGGGTTAATTTCCCCTTATTCAGTCGTTAGGGAACGTTTGCTAAGTCAATATCAACGGTAGGCATACAACAAGGGCGGATTTAGAAACGTTTCTAGGAAGGGGCGATTGATTTTATTACGTACCCTTGACTACACATTTTGGTTAACAAATGTTGACCTCATATGCCTTGGGCAACTTCAGTTGATAGACGCGTCCTGAGGTGAGCCCTAAACCTTCCTTCTGCTAGCATCAAATATAGTCCAAAAATGTCTTTTTTTGAACTTCAATATTGAAAATTTACCAGTGGTGAGTTCCTCAAGGTAGAGCAATCGCCCTCATCGCCTCTGCCTTGAATCCGTCCTGGGCAAGCAGTATGTACTGTATACTGTTGGCCCAGCTTAATCGGGTAACGGATAATCGAATATCCCGCTTACACAAATAAAACAACCCGGAACCGAATACTCCCCATGCCATAGACGTAATGTTAAAGATCCAAGCTTAAAAAAATACCCTGATTAATTGTATAATATTTCATGTAACCGACAGTACTCTTCTAAGTGGAGACGACTACTAAGATTGACAGTATGGCTTGCGTGTAAAGGTTGAAGGGGAAGAGCTAGTTCTGGATCTAACTTTAAAACAAATGGTGCTAAAAAAATAAATAAAAATAACTCAATAGAGTCATTTGACGAAAATGTCACTATTCTGTCTCGCACGTGACGCTCATACGTTTCTTTAAAAAGTAGTAATTTAAAAAACTAATGAATAAAGTTTTTTGCCTAAGAAATCCTACACCGATTTGTAATTTCTTAACCAGCAAAATGTTGTTCAATACTCTAAAAAACCACTACTTTTTAATGAAATACACGAGCATCACGTGCGGACAAGTTGGCGGCTTTTTCGTCGAATGCCCCAATGTCATTTTCTGTATTTACTTGCTGTAAATGATGACTGAAAAGGTTCCGAACAAGGGTCCTCAGGATCTTATCCCTCCGATGCGTCCGAATCCCGAACGTCTCCTCATTCGCAGAAAACCTGAAATACGACTCTACCTTAGTCGCTCCCAACAGCAGGTTGTACCTGTAAGGAATATAACGAAGAAATAGTTCAGATCCCTAAATGCAGAGTGGTAGTTGCAGATAGAAATAACATGAAGTCACGAAACAGGAATAATTAATGGAAACAGTTGTCACGTAGAAATATTATTTTTATTTTAACTTTGAAGTTTACTTAAGACAATGAAAGGACATTGTCGTCCGGGACTTAAAATTATAGAAGGCATTTAAACATCTAACAACGTAAATAACAGGTGCAGCAACGAACAGAAAGACGTTCAACTGTTGAAAAAAAAAAAAAATGTTTAGGCCTATTCAAACATGCACCACACACGTAAAATCTCAACATATTGCATCATGGACATCACAAACGACACTGAAAGACACAAACAAAACATGGGGAAACGAAAAGACAGACGAAACAGCTTTGCTAGAGCTTTTTTTAGTCCCGCGTGCACTTCAAAACACCCTAACATGCAAATTAGTTTTCAGTTACCAAACACTAGAAACTTTCTAAAAAAAAAGAAAAACTCTTATAACGATTATGCGATTTAACCGGAACAGAATGACTCTATTCATAATAACCGGTTCCTATGATGCTAAAAAGCTCAAGTGAGGTCATAACCGCAATGACAATGTTTTCAAACTATTGTGGAAGCTATGTGAAAAGGTATTTCCGGGCTTATAGGCCGTAGTCGATGAGAAACATAAGTCTCAAACGTTTCGTCGGACACTGCGGTCGACATCATCAGTGAGTGAGTAGTTTGGTGAGACTGAAGTCTCACCAATCTACTCACTGATTATGTCGACCGCAGTGTCCGACGAAACGTTTAAGACTTATGTTTCTCATAGACCACGGCCTATAAGCCCGGAAATACCTTTTCATATTGACGCCGGCCGTGAAAGCCTGAAGAAGTATTTATTGTAGAAGCTAATCTGCAGGGAGCAAAAACGCTCTTTATTCTTAAAAGATAATGACAGGTTAGTATTTCATTCTCTATTTGAGGAAAACAAAAGCTAAAAAGTCAGCATTACCGAAGAAACAGGTCCGGCTTCGTCTCCATCAAATACAGGGGGTCGTGTGACAGCACGATTCCGTCCACCGTCGGTCCGAATCCGGTCAGGTGGTCCGGGACCGGGATGTTGACAGACATGATGTCCTCGAGTCGCTTCCTCCGGAGGCACTCGATGAGCGCCATGCTGTCCTGTGTCGAGCAGTTGAGGGCCTCGGCGAGGCGCTGGGTGTGGGACACTGCGTCCCGCGCGATGGCCCATGGGGACAGGGCCGAGCCGCTCTGCATGATGGCCCGGTGGAAGAGACCTGTTGTTGCAAATTATGTTTCTGGTTACTGTTTTGCAAGAAATCGTAGCTACATTTATTTAATACTAGCAGTACCAGCACGGCGATGCCTGTGCAATAAATGCGAAGAAAGTCAACTGAATGAATTTAAATTCACTCCAGCCCTCTGAAGTAAAATTATTACATTCGTTAATTTGAAGTGTGCTCCACGACCTTTTAAATTCCACGAAAACTCATGTTAAAGTTTGGAGCAATGCGTCAAATAAATCAAAAAGGCATTAAATCAAGTAAGTAATAAGAGATATTAATTCACTTAAAATTTAGCCGCTTTCCAATGCTTAACTCTGTTCACGAATTTAATCAACTGAAGAACGAGCAGTTTGTCTGGAAAATGGACCTAGTGTTTCAGTTTTGCGTATATTAAGCCATGAAAGTTGACAAAGTTTGATCAATGCACAGACATCCGACAAAAGCTCCGAGATGCTTTTATCGGATGTCTGTGCATCCATAAGCTCACATTTTTTTTGCATTGATAAAGGCGTTCCTTGTAACGCCGAGACACGTGTCTGCAGTATCCCTGCGTAGTTGCGCTTTTTTAATGATATATTCATCTTTTACATTTATTACACAAAGCTATTTATATATTTCATTTTTTTTTCCAGAAGCCATCAGCTTCAACATACATGAGGACTGCGTACTATGCGCTTTGCCTCCTGACAAACACAGGACAGATTTACGGCACAGAGAGGATGAAATAACATCCATAGGCAGGGCGGGATTCAAACCCGTGACCACTTGCTTACGAGGAGAGTGATCTACCTCTAGGCCCACGTGGCCCCTTCATTTATTTAATGTTTAAAATTCCATGACCTTTTATTAAGGTCGTAAACCCTCCTATACTGTAAAATTAACGAGTTAGTTGTTGTGAGCTTTATGTTACAATTCTTTCCTGGATTATAAATCTGAATTGTGATTCCGACAAATGTTTACGGCTAGAGATAACCAGTAAGTACAAAATTTAAAATAATCAATGTTTCTAAACATACATGATTTTTCCACCTTTTCCGAGCTACATTAAATCACTAACTGCAAACTTCAATATAAGGTCCATAATTATGCGAACATATCTGTTACGCAGTAGGATAAATTTACCTTTAGCCATTGGCGACAGCATGAGAAAATTGGCGCACGCCGCCCCGTGACCTTGTCCGAAAATAGTCACGTTGTCTGGATCTCCTCCGAACTCGAGAATATTTTCCTGAATCCAATGAAGAGCCGCGACTTGATCCATTAAGCCGTAATTTCCCCTCGCTAAACGGTCCATGGCCGGGAGGAAACCTAGCAGGAAACAAGGAAATCAGTTGAGTGAGAGGGCAATCAATTTCACTTATCTGGTTCATTCGTATATCGCTATCGAATACAGGTAGCCAATAAAATGAGACGCCTGAAAGTGTTGTGAAAAAACCTTCAGACAGCTGTGATCTGAAATTCGTTTGAATTTTTAATGAATACATTTTTTGAACTATTTACGAATTTGAAGGATCTTGAAATTAAAATGCAGTCAAATTAAGCATTTTCGATATGGGCCATTCCACGTGACGGGACGGGACATTTGGAGTTGTTTTGTAAGTAGATTTTGTTGTATAAATACAAATAAAATACGCTCGGAATTTTTCTGTTGGTAGAAATGGCAGAGATTTGACTTAAGAATTACGTAGAAAATTTAAAATTAGTTATTTGTTTACAAAATACCGAATTTTAAGTATTGAAATGTCTGTGACGGAATGGGACTTGTACGAGTCCCGTTTCGTTACAGGCATTATATTGCTTATCCTTGTATGATTTTCTTCAAAACTATGAAGTTCAAATTTTTCATGGAATGACAAATCTGAACTGTTGCAACCAAGAAAAAAAATCCTAACTTATCTTTTTTGCATTTATGGAACAAAATCTACTAAAAAAAAAAACAGTTCCAAATGTCCCGTTCCGTCGCGTGGAATGTCCCGTGTATTTTATTGCTACCTCTACATAACATTGATAGGGACGCCATTTAACTGCTGAGAAAATTAAACAAAGTGTACAAGAACCAGGTATCGTACTTCATGGCTAATAAAATCAACTTTTAAGTTGACCCAGTGCACACAAGTCACAAAGTAAGAACTGCGTGCTTAACCTCACATTAAAATTCTTACAACTACCATTCTTTACAAAAAAGCTCCTCAACATTTTATTAAACATTTTTGACAGGAAATTAGTCAAATTAAAATTAATCTTAGGAATCGCTTTTTTTGCCGTAATAAATGAGGGCCCGACTTATAAACGTATTATTTTCTGGTGCAGAGTTTCAAAGCATACACTGTTAAAAATTCAGGAAGCTTTTATGGTAAATATTACTATAAAATGTAGCATTTACAGTACAGAAAATTTTATAGTAAATTGTACCAATAAAAAAAATGCGATTCCAGCGCCAATGGATCACCACGTGACTTACTGTGAGATGCACATGACACCCTATTTCCGCTTTCCTGATGTGTCTCATCTAAAACAGTGGATAGTAAAACAGTGTAAAAAAATTGGGTCCCGGGTTCGATCCTTGTCATTCGTATTTCGCGCATTTTAATTCTCGTTTTCTATTCCGTAAAACTTTACAGTAAAAAAATATCTTACGGTAAAAGTTACTGGCAACATAGATGCCAGTAACTTTTACCGTAAAATTTCAGGAAAATTTTAACAGTGTAACAAGATAGCAGGAAAATCCAATTCATTGTCATCGTATTTAATTATGTAGATTAAAAAAGAATAAGTGGCACACTTTATGGGGTGGAACCCTATTTCTATATTTTATAAGAATTGTAACTTTGCATGCATCATAGTCGTTGACTCAAAGTAATATACATGAAGAAGGATTGTCAGTAATACAAAAAAGTAAAATTTGTTTCAATATCCAACAGAAGTAGGTAACACAATTGTTTTTCTGTGAGTGAACAAGTGAATAAAATACTGTGAATAAAATACTCAGTGAATAAAATACTGAACTGACATGTGGAGTTGAATTTCTTGAAGATTTCTTTTTTTTCAGAAAAATGTTCTTTTATTTCAGATATGATTTAGAATTACAAAACATTAAGCATTACTACTATTTGATGTCTGACTTGGGTAGTAGTGCGTAATCATTACTTCCATAAAATGATTTTCAAATTCTATTAAGCCTTTTAGTGAGTTGCTATTGAAAATGTTTTTTATAACAACATTTGATGCTGTTATACCAAGACGCATATCCAGCCAAAAATGACCCAAATGTGTTTAGAAAGAATTGCCGCTCAACGATTTATTACTCATTTACAAGTTGACTTAACATAGCCGAAATATCCAAATCTTTTCATGTTGAAATGTTCCATCGCTGTACATTTCAATAAGTAATTACCTTTCATGAAGATCTTAGATCGTATTATGACTAACGATCTACTGACGACCAACGTTATTATAGCAGATATATCTTAATGGTATTAGAATAAGAGTTGATTTCCTCTTTATTGTAAAGTGAAATAAATGATACATAATTTTAAAGTCCTACAGTTGATAGCTTTTTCGCACCTGAAAATAAAATATCTTCTAAAAATGCTCATTTAAGCTAAGTTAAATTCAAATTGCATAAGCTATTGCGCAAAATGCAGAAAGCAAATATGAGTAGGGAAAATATAATGTTTTGTTAAAAACAGCAGAAGTTTATTTGAAAATAATTTTTGCGTTGGATAAAAAAGAAAACAGTGATATCAACTCAACCTGAAGTGGTTTCATATTAAACCGTTTTTGTAATAATATGGGAGCGGATAAGTTTAGTGAAATGTTCAGCAAGATACAGGTACCATTAATGCACCAGATCAGTTTGAATTATTCAACGTTGCCGTATGTTCACTATTACAAACAATAATACGTTCCTTAAAAAATCGCAGTGTAAATGTGAATAAATTTAACTTTTTGTACGCGTAGTTGCTTAATTTCCCTCAATAACAAATTTTATAGAGTTTTAAAACTGCTTTGGAAGACAAAAGTTTTTTTTTTCTAGTTAGTCATGTACTGTCTTTCACGTACAGTCAAAACTGTCTATCTCAAATTTCGCGGGACAGAAGAAAAATTCAAGATACGGAGGTTTCGAGGTTGTGATGAAATTTACAAAATTAAGCAATTGGAACAAAGTTAAATGCTTAATACATTGTTTTGCATTGATATTGTTGAATAGTTTACTGTACGACATGTTGTGAGTCCACGCTTTATTAATTGTGATAACTATACCGGTAGCAAGTTAATGCTTACCTTGAAGTCATGGACGTCATTTCAAGTTTTTCCAGGGGGGGGGGGCAAACTTAATGTAATTTCATCGGAAAACATCAAAAGCCACGCCCACTTTTCTGTAAATACATTGATTTTTCAAAGTCAGGGGGGGGGGCAATTGACCCCTCCCACCCCCCCTAAATGACGGGCCTGCTTGAAGTATGAACATAGGCTTTGAATAATTGAGCAGAAGATGATTTTAGTCTCCAAGTTATACCATTGATAAAGGTGGCTGTGGAGATGAAATTCAAAAAGGAGAGTCGTCGAAATTCGAGATGTAGAGGTTTACAGAAAAAATCATTCGAGATAAACATGAGAAAAAACATTAAATTCATGCTGTAAAAGCAGGGAAAATTCAAAATTTTCTACATAAAGAGGTTTTTTAGATAAGCCGGGTTGAGATAAACATTAACAGGTTTGACTGTATAACTAAATATTACCTAAAACTCCTAGACGATAGTTGATTGTGATGACAATGACGTTTCCGTAACTGGACAGGACTCGACCATCGTATGGATTTCCCGCATTCCATTCATAAGACTCTCCATGGATGTACACCATCACAGGTAATTTTAAAGGCTGCCTTCCAACTGCAAAAAAAAAGTGCCCGTATTATAATACTGTAGATTAAAGCAGGGCTGAGAATAACGAGACAACGCGTTCAAATGTTTGAAACATATAAATTGAGTTAAAAACTCAGCAAATAACTGTTTTGAGCCCATCAAATATAAGCCTCTTCATCAGTGCATAAAAAATAAGAATTGCTCAGCAGTTCGAACCAATGGTCAAGCGAACGAGTGAGGAAGTACAAAAATAACCAAAAAAGATGAATAAATACAAAAACACTCAATGTTATTAAGAACAAGAATCTGAGAAACCGTCACGCCTAGCATTATGAGGTGATTCATGACCTCTCAGATTTTCTCCCAAAAATTACCAAATGTTTATTATCTTATTGAAAGACCAAATCCAGAATGTTTTGCTCTAAAGTTGAGTTGCTTAGTTTTTATGGACCCCTAAAGGTGAAGGTGCGGCATCAAAAATTAAGCGGATTTTCAAGACATGGAAGTTGCCGTGAGCCAAAACTCTTACCAGGAACTGTTTAACTCCAATTTTCTTTTTGTATATGGAATATAGAAGGTTGAAACGTTACAAAATAAATGTTAAATTTATGGTAAGTTGTTGCCGTAAGGTCAGTGAAGGTCCTCAAAACAAGGCATTTTTGACGTTTTTTAGCGTTTTTGAGGTCAAAAACAGCTTGTACATTTCAGTTGGCACGGCAAAAGTAGTGTCGTTTGAAAGATCAGTGTAAGCACTTTAAAATAATGTATAAATAACCAAGGAAAAGATAACGTGCTTTAGTTGCTTAAGGCCGAAATATCAAAAATGTCATATTTTACCGATATTCAAACGGTCATAACTTCCTCTGCCAACAACATATTGAAAGATTTTTTTTGCCAATGTCATACTCTATTCTTTGTCTTAACAGAACAGTTGAGTCCTTTGAGGCGAAATGTGAATTTTTTTTTTACAAATAATGTACAGGAAAAAATAATTTTTTTGTAAAAAATGTTTTCACATTTCGCCTCAAAGGACTCAACTGTTCTGTTAAGACAAAGAATAGAGTGTGACATTGGCAAAAAAAATGTTCCAATATGTTGTTGGCAGAGGAAGTTATGACCGTTTGAATATCGGTAAAATATGACATTTTTCATATTTCGGCCTTACGCAACTAAAAGCACGTTGAACTTTCCTCGGTTATTTATACATTATTTTAAAGTGCTTACACTGGTCTTTCAAACGACACTACTTTTGCCGTGCCAACAGAAATGTACAAACTGTTTTTGGACCTCAAAAACACTATAAAACGTCAAAAATGCCTTGTTTTGAGGGCCTTCACTGACCTTACGGCAACAATTTACCACAAATTTAACATTCATTTTGTTTAGTTTCAACCTTCTATAATCAATATACAAAAAGAAAATTGGAGTTAAACAGTTCCTGGTAAGAGTTTTGGCTCACGGCAACTTCCATGTCTTGAAAATCCGCTTAATTTTTGATGCCGCACCTTCATTTTTAGGGGCCCATAAAAACTAAACAACTCAACTTTAGAGCAAAATATTCTGGATTTGGTCTTTCATTAAGATAATAAACATTTGGTAATTTTTGGGAGAAAATCTGAGAGGTCATGAATCACAGGCGTGACACTCTCTCAGATTCTTGCTCTTAAACCTATTATACTCTTTTTCTTCTTTGAAAGCGTTTCATACAATTTTTGTGCAATTTTAGATAAATCTCAGGCGCTAATAAAAATATAATCTTTGTTTTTATTTGAAAGTCAATTCCTTATGTTTACCTTACTTTTGCATGCGTAAGAAAGTATGAAAAAAAAACTACAATAAACTCCCGATTATCCGCTGAATATAGAAGCAAGGGAACTGCGGATAAGTGAATACCATGGATAATCGAGCAAAAGGTATAAAAAAATATAAATGTATGAAACAGCTAAAAAAAAGTTAATGACACAACACAAACATTTAATTAAAAGCTAAAAATGACAGCATTAAATGTATAAAATATATTGAAAAGCTAAAAACGACCAGTAACGCGCTTTCATATTTTATTCAGTAAACCATCACCGTGAAAAAAAGAAAAGTAAAATGTAAAAAACCCAAGAATAATTCGAATCGTGGATAATCCGACCACCGATAATCTGGAATTTACTGCATTCATTTCAAAAGTATTGTACCTAACGCTCATACATTCTTCTGAGTTGTTAAAAAAAATCATCGATTATTTAATAACGTAAAAGCAACTGTGGATTCAACGTGACATTTTTTTTTCTTTCCCCTTTTCATTTTTATTTTTTGAAATGGATATCTTGCTCTTACTTTCGAAACATCATGCTGTCTATTTTTATCTAACCGAGCACGTGCCCTTTTTGTATTCAAAACTGTGCAAAATTTTTTCATAGCTTTTTATTTTTCACTGTACACTGTTTCAGTTTAAAAAAAAAAACGGTATTTTAAAATAGATTGAAAAAAATTTAAATCTACAATATATTCCTAAAAAAAAAAAAAAAAAAAACCACTTGAATATCTTAAAAACTTTAAAAAATATTAGCGATCTAATGAGCTGTACCTTAACGATTCTCCGAAGTAGAATTGATCATAAGAGATTGTTCACAAATAATCTGTTTTTTTTTTTTTTTTTTCTTTTTCTTTTTTTTTTATATATCACGAATCCCTCCATCCCTCCTTAGAACGCAGCTGGAAGAAAGACAGCAATTGTTGTCAATTTGCGAACGATCCCTTTCGATTTGTCTCCTATAATAAGAGAATAATTGGGCATCGTCCCATTAGATCTCTGATATCTTTCTAAATTTTTTAAGATATCCAACTGGAACTTTTTTATGAGTTGCCACTACCACTTGAGTTCTCAATTAAGAAGGTTAAAAACTGCTATCTTTCGAGCACATGCAGTGAAAAATTAATTGATTTAAATGCTAATGTTTCATTAAATTTTCAATGTTTTGATTTGAAACTTTAACTTAGTTTATCTTATATACAGTTGAACTCGCTTATAACGAGCACGAAGGGACCGTAACATGTTGCTCGTTAAATCCGAGTGCTCGTAATAAACGGGTTCTTACAGCTGGCTTGCAACCAGAAGGGGTGGGGGATTGGGAGGTCAAATAATTCAGTTTACTTATAATTTAATTGATACTTACTTTAATTACATCAATTAATTTAATTTAATACTGTTCTTCATTTAATGACAAGTACAGGTTTCATACAAAAGTATTGAACCGCAGGGGAAAAAAAGAAGATAAGACAGGAATAAGACTAGAAAGATGAGAAAAAAAGGCTACGAGACAGAAAAAATTGCTCGTTAAAACCGGGTCTTGCTCGTTAAAAACGAATTCTGTTCCGTAGACTTAATATTGATCCAACCAAATATTCCCGTTTCCCTCTTTAAATCCGAGTTCTTGTTATATCCGAGCTCGTTATAAACGAGTTCGACTTTACTGTGAATACTTTTTTTAAGTTTGGTAAGTTTTAGCGGAAAACTGCATGTTATGAGTCAAAAACCGGTAAACAAAAGTAGAAATTTTACAAGGAATGCATATATCTGCTTGACTATAAGCTACTTTCACAAAAATTTATAAAACAATTGTGCATAGTATGTAAACTAATTTCTAAAATTTACAGCTTATTCCCCGCTTTTCACGACGAAGGTTAATCAAGAAACGTTTCGTACCATTTTTTGACCCATCTATGATTTGATGTTCATTGTAAATTGACAGTTACAGTACACTTTTTATGTAACTAAAGCCGAAGAGCTTTTGGTCTCTTATGTTTTGAAAAATCCGCAAAAATACGAACTTTGAAAGTTTTCTAATGCTACATGTAAGTATTTTTTCTAAAATTTTGTGAATTGCTTTTTGTGTGGATAAA